>VRLP01001959.1:0-105355 GCA_009660295.1 Lophius piscatorius | reverse complement strand
TGACCACACACATTAATTAATGACCACACACATTAATGACCACACACATAAATGACCACACACATTAATTAATGATCACACACAATAAATGATCACACACAATTAATGACCACACATATATTAATGACCACACACATTAATGACCACACACATAAATGACCACACACATTAATTAATGATCGCACACAATAAATGATCAGACACATTAATGACCACACACATTAATTAATGATCACACACAATAAATGATCAGACACATTAATGACCACACACATTAATTAATGATCACACACAATAAATAATCACACACAATAAATGACCACACACATAAATGACCACACACATTAATTAATGACCACACACATTAATTAATGACCACACACATTAATGACCACACACATAAATGACCACACACATTAATTAATGATCACACACAATAAATGATCACACACAATAAATGACCACACACATAAATGACCACACACATTAATTAATGACCACACACATTAATTAATGACCACACACATTAATGACCACACACATTAATGACCACACACAATTAATGACCACACACAATAAATGATCACACACATAAATGACCACACACATTAATGACCACACACATTAATTAATGACCACACACATTAATTAATGACCACACACATTAATGACCACACACATAAATGACCACACACATTAATGACCACACACAATAATTGACCACGGATATAAATGACTAGGCACTTAATTTTTATTTGATTAATCTTTTTTGTGCATTATGTTGGATTTGCATTTGTTATTTCGAAACATTTAAATTTGATCATTAGAACAGTTTTCTGAATAATCAAACTGACTTTGGTATGAATGTTTGTGTTGTTAATTAGTGTTCTGGTGTTTTGTTTTACCTCCTCATCTATTCATGCGACTTGATCAGCTACCTTAAATACTCCTGGGTTCTTTCTTTGCAAGGTCATTTGTTTCTTTGTTAGATCACTTGGTTCTTGTGGGTTCCACTGTGTTACTTTTGCAAAATCCTGAGTTTAGTTTTTTGTATTTGACCTCAGAACTACACAATTTTATTTTTTTTCATATTTGAGAGGGTAAAATGAAACCCTTCCTTAAAAAATGAACCTGTGCCTACCAGCTCGGTCCCTTACATCCCGTTTTCATGAACTTACTACTGAAGTGAAAGAGCAAGCATTCATGCAAATAAGATGAGTTTGATTTTGGAGAGGCCGGGGGGGAACGTTACATCTCCTGATAGCTTTTGTTTAACCGCACCTGGATCCCTGCGATATCAGAAAACTATTTCATTTCAAAGAACTTATGCAGTTTGATGGCACAGATGGTGAACATGAGATCCTGCCTGAATAAATTAAGATGATGATGAAGATGGGAGGAAGAGCAGAGACCTTTGTGTGGACCATCTGGATGGTAGATTAGACACCTTAGCGCTTTCACTCAGTAAGCAGTTTGTGAGAAGAAAATCTTTATTGATTAGAACAAAAGCCAGACGCAGCAACAGATGCTCCAGTCATCCACGGAGAAACACTCAAGCTCCACTTCAGCGGGAAGAAAAACAGTCCTCACTTCAATCCTAGCCCGTATATAATTTTGACTATTTTATTGCTGTGGGCATTTGTTTTAGGTAGCACTTCCTCCGAGATAATAAAAGCGTCTTTGTTGGTTTGTTGGGGTGAGAAGCTTATCAAGTAACTTCTTATTATGACCTCGCTTTTTATGACGCACAGCTACCGTGGTGTTTCTTATTTCATCACTCAGTGTTGACTATAACTGCAAAGTGCACCTTCTCAAAGTGGCTCCAGACGTGAACCTTCCTCAGGTCAGCAGATATGGAAAGAGCTGTGTCTCCTCATAGATAGAATCTGATCCACTGTAGTCAAAACAAACATAAACACCATGGTGGGATTACAAGGTTGAATGAAAAAGGGAAAAGATTTTAGAAATCAGAACAGATCGCTGCTTCTCCACTTGTAGAAGATGTATCTGCCTTCCACCTGTCACGCCACTGCGTTCATTTGGTGCATGAAGAGATAGAGCTGCGCAAGTGGCTGCAAGTCACGGTGGGTCAGGTCTTTTTTTTCCTGTTTTTCTGCTCGTTTTAAAGCTCAACTTAAAACTCCTTCTGGAGATGACATACCCTCTAACAGCCCCCCAAATATTAGCGTTGAATATTCATCAATATACAGGATAATAACTTAATGATGCAAATCGAACCGCTCAGCAACGCCCCAAGTTTTCTATATGGCGTTAAATTAGTGCAGCTCCTCGTTTTGAACACGCAGTTTGAACTTCTGTGGTCAGAATGATCAGCTGCGCTATCAGGATTGTTACCCTGGTGACGCAAACCTGTCTGTGCGCACTGAGTATCTGTCGTGTAACGGGTATGATCCTGTAATGACCTGCCAGTTACCCGTCCGAGGTCCGTTTGCCTCTTTTCTTTTGTTAGTGTTTTGTAGTCTCAGATTTCGGTTACCTTTTTTTATGTGATGAGGTTATTTGGGGTTTTTGGGGATCGCCTGGAACAAATACTTTTAATATAAGTTCTTCAGGTGCCACAACGTCAGTTTGCTACATAGTCATATATATATATATATATATATATATATACACATATAAATATGTATTTATGTATATTTATATATAATGGAGTGGGGGAGAAACAAATGCAGGGGCTGCTGTCTATGTAAGATGTGAATTTGAGGGTCAGAGGAGATTGACTAATCACCACTCAGTGCAGCGTGCATTTCCAGCTGGTAGTCGGAGCTAACCAGTCGTGAAAAGCTACTCCTCCATTTATCCAGTGGAGGACAGGCGGTCCGCTGGGGCTATGATAGTCACTACAGCCACATTTAGGACCCTGTGATAGATTCACTGACCCGGGATCAGAACAGGTTGGAGCCGCCCTACTACAAGTGGCCTTGTGTGATTCTGTGGACTGACAGTACTCTCCAAACTGCTCCCTAAATCATCCACTGGTCATCCTGAATTGCTCCCAGGTGTGAGTGTGACAGTTGTTTGTCTCTTAGCGTGTCGACTCTGTGATGAACTGGCAACCCTCTCCAAGGTGAACACTGCTTCTCTTACACTCAGCTGGGATTGGCTCCAGCAACCCCGCAAAAGAAGAGGCAGATGGATGGATATTTCCAAAGTGATTCCACTTCAGTTCTCAGAAATGCCGAATTATTTCTGCTTACAGAGAAAAAAAAAGAAAAAAGAATAAAGCCTCCCATCCCCGGCACCCCATCGATTTAGACAGGGAAACAATTACAGATGGATGTCATAGGTTTGTCTCTAAGAGATATTGCCACGCTCCAATGTGGGCTCAGTTTCAGTTTGAGACAGATTTTCCAACAGAGCTGTACTCAGCAGAGAGAAAGAGCTATGTTCAGTCCACTGCGTGGGAGTCTCTTTCCACCACACGTGCTCATATTTCATATAGAGCGGCAGAAAACCATTCCAAGGTGGTAAAATGTGAAATAATTGTGCTGCTGCTTGCCGAGGAATTATACCAACGCTGGGCTGCTTCTATTGTCGATTGCCACAACTGATATTTTACTGCAAAATTATACCAGTTTTCTTTCAAATGTCTCCATAGTCTCTTATTCAGCGGTTCAAAGAGGGATTCATAAATCCTCCATGGGCCTTCACAGTCTGAGGAGGCCTCCAAAATAGAAACAGCATAGCCTGAAATTATAGTATCTAAAGCACTGACATATGGATCACTCAGACAAGTGAGTCCAATTGCAATCTGCATAAATAAACATGAAAGAGTAATGACTCACAGAGACCATGCTCATTTGTTGAGCAAGATTTAGTTTAAAGTATCTGGAATTCTCTGTGTGACACAAACGTTGGCAGACAAGGCTTTGATAATTTGACTGATTTATCTGGGATGTCAGCAGCTCCAGAAGCACGAACAGCAGATTGATTTCAATGAACAGAAGAACTGCGAAGAAACAGCGCGAGATGAGCATAATCGAGCGTGACGAACATCTCCAACCGGAGAACAAGGGGTTCCATTCATTGGAGGCAGGTTTACCACAACTGTTTGGAATATTTTCATGTAAAAACACACCAATTTTTTTGGGGGAAAAACCTAAATATATCCCCCCAGAATTATCACGTGTAGCCCGGGAAAGTAATTGCTACATGGGACACAATAACCGGGTTTCTTGTAGAAATTTCTTATAAACAAATTAGATATAAATGTTTACAAAAATAAAATAATTCTAATATAAAGAAATATGACAGTGGACCGTACAAATGTACGGTCACTTACGTTTCTGACAGCAGTGTCTTTCAAATTAAGGGATAGCCCATGTTGCTCTTGCTACATGGTCAACAACGTGACGGCTTCAAACCGGCGCCACAAATTCAGGCTATTTCACACCGGCAGCTTTATAAATATACCAGCTACATTTACTCCTAAGACCACCAAGAAAGCAAAACTCCCATAAAAAGTAATGTAAGTAGTACAATTAGGATTCAACAGGGTTTCCTCACAGACTCCAACCAGTGCATTCTTTCCTCATTTTAACCGAAACTGTCTGACTTAAATAAATAGTTCATGAATAAATAGATAAGAGAAGGTGAGATGAAGAAGAAAAATGTTCTTCTTTCTCACAATAATTAGCTCTTATCTTAATGCAAGGTCTCAGAAGTTGCTCTTTTGGAGATGCATCATTTCTAACAATAAACTTCATTCTTGGAGCAGGGCAGCACAGAGCGGGCAATGAATGAGAAAACAACTGCCGCTGTGCCGTATCGCCCCGATCTGCACCAGTTAATCCTAATCTGCAGAGCAGCGGACGCTGTCAGCCGGCAGATCTGGCTTTATTTCTGCACATTATTCCACTGGTGACTTCTGCAGTGAAAGCCTCATACCTCCACAAAACCAACTTAAGTTATAAAATGTTTGCTCACTCTATGACATTTCCTCTTTCTGAGGACCTTCTACATATACAGTGTCAGTTACTCCATCAACATCCCTCACATGATTGGCAAATAGTAGGAAAAACTAGCATCAAGCATCTCAGTGAGGTGCTTTTCCACTCTGAGCCTTCAAAGATTCATGACAATTTTAGTGCTGGAACTTTCCTCAAGGAAATCCATCTCTAATCCGTTGCTAGAATGTTTTCCAAGCAGAACACAAACAGAATTTCTATCGCCCTCGTTATTCAACAACAAGAGAGAGTAAACATTCTGTCTATAATTGGAGCAACATTTTTTTGCATGACTGTTTATCTGCAATTCAGCCACCACCAAACACCAAATAAGCATCCACTCACAGCTGTACATTGACTTAATTTAGACTGTGTTATATTCTGTTCAAAAAGTCCTTCACCCATCATACATTAGGCACACAGTAAAATTGACAAATCATTCAGTCAAGCGTGTTTTTAAACAATGAGGAAGAATCAGACTTATTGCATGATTTAATTTTGTATTCTATGAAATAGTCAATTTTAATTGGATAAGCACAACCATTTAGTAAATAATGGTTTTAGAAAAACTAGTCTGATCGTAGAAAGTTACATGATTCTGTTTAATAAGTCTTCACACTTTTTAATATGCGAAAAAAAAAACATACTTAAATGGGTGGCCCCTTTTGCCCTATGGTGTGCCCCAGGGCTCCATCCATGGCCCCTTAGTTCTTAAGCATATGCGTGAAGCCACTTGGTCCTATTATAAACGGGTTCAGTGAAGTTGCACACATTTTTTAATGAGAAATGGTGACTCAAAATGTTGGGCAGGACATTAAAGGGTATTCATTTTAGCATTAGCGACAGAAGGTACGTCCATAGAGATACTTTGGGGGTAATTGAGATTATATTGAAAAATGATTTGCCATGCATGACTCTAAAAAAATGTAATTGTTTTTTGTTTTTTAAGTTTTATTATGATATTTTTTTAATATGCCCCTCCCCCCTCCCATTTGTGTTGATCAGGGGGTACTTGGCTGCAAAAATTATTCTGAATGGGTGCATTCAAAAAATAATAAAAATAATAATAATTGCCCTGAATAGCTTTTCCCATATAAATATTTCTATGTCAAGTTCTCTGAAAAATCTTGTTTTGGAGACTTTCACAAAACAGTTTCATAAAGTTTGCCACGGAAAACAACCATTCAAAACTTTGGTGGATAATCTGCACAGACATTAGCAAGATGTTTTCTTCCAAACTTTTACATCAACTGTCATTGGACACTGACAGTGTTTGTTTTCTCCCTCATGGAGCCTCATTTTACTCAAAATCTGAGTGAGTCGGCCCACAAACAATGCTACTTTCTCTGCCTCATAAACACAGACACACACAAAACAAGCTGTGTCACTCCATGCTAGATAAAATCAGTGGATTTTTGGGCAGAAACAACTCGACAGCTAGAAGATGCAGAAAAGTCTTGTTCTGCTGCAGACGGAAAGTACTTGCCAAGATAAATTTGTTGCCCATTCATGGCAGGTCTCGCTGTGAATTTGGCATGTAGTCCTGGCCTAGAAAATACAAACGGCAAGATGTATAATTTCACATTTTCAGGGACAGAAGCAAAGACATTACTTCAGGCCTGAAAGAATACGTGTTCCAAACATACTTTTGGAAAAGGCTGTGTCTCCTCCTGTTGCCCTATTTCTGTCAAATGGCCTTAAGAAAGTGAGAGAGCAGGACACACATACGGCATGTTTACTCAGTCCAGTGTTTAAAAAGTATGTCAGAAAATAAACTGATATCCAAAATCCATATTGGCTGCCTCTGCACTTTTCCTCTACAGCTTCAACTCAAACTTGTGTTTTATTCTGTACTTAAAGATAATTAGTATGCTGTGCAGAAATAACCACATTGGAGACACAATAAATCTAAAACTCTGCATTGGAGTGTAACTCTTTTGACCCATAAAGGGATGTGATTAATTGTTGTATCCCTCACAAGATGGCTCAGTTCATTAAAAAACTAGGCCTGCACTGTTCGTCCCGACAGCAAGGGTATATCCCCGTAAAGCCCCAGATCCACTGCTTTGGACAAAAAATTCCACTGATTGAAGTCTTCAAATTGTAGGTGAAATTATGTTCAAAACATGTATTTCCATGTAAAAGCGCCCCCTAGTGAGTACAATATCAACTTTAGAGACACTTAGATATCATATATACAAGATAGAAGTTCTCGAGTCAATTCATATTCACTAATTTTGGAATAAATCGGACCAACGGTTAGAGGACGTTATGTTAAAAAAAAGGTCACTAGATCCCCCTAGTGAGTAAAATATGAACTATGAGAGTAAATGCGACACATACAAGATAAATCTCCTCGAGTCGATTTATATGCATCAAATTAGGACTAAATGGACCAACGGTTGAGAAATTATTAATTCTCAATTATTATTATGGCCCGAAAAGTTTTGGAGATAGAATCCCCTAGTGTTGGTAATATAAAATCAACCTCTCCTAAAATCAATCCTGTTCCTCCTCGCACTAAGGTGTATGAGGAAAAATTTGAAAATGATCCAAAAACTTGTTTTTGAGTTATCGTAAGCCGTGGACGTGTCCGCAACGATGACGATTCCGTAATTTCCCGACTTTTCGGGGATATAATTGCATTAATTCAATATTTCAATGGTTATAGCATCTGTGATGATTTAAATGCCTTGTGGAACCATTTCTAGAGTTAAATGGGACAATAAAGGTACAGTACATTGGAAGTCAAAATAAAGTCAATATGCAAAAAGAAAAATTGAGGCAAAAGTGGTCAAAACTAAAATTCTAACAGGCTAATACCAACCAGAACAGGCAATGACTTAAGGTCCAGTTGGCATTTCAACAGAATTGATAAAAAATAAGACGCTTTCGTAGCATTTTCAAAAATTTTACCGTTCAAGCAATAGCACTGCAATCAATCTTTGTGCAGAAGAATCCGCAAAAACAGATGGAAACTTTGTAGTATGCGTTCCACGCTATGTGTGGCGCTGCAATTTTTGAAAATCCACACCACGTGCAGAAAGTGGGGTATGTTGTCACTATCTTCACAGGGCTTGCGTATTACCAGGCTACACAGTGATGGTACCGGCGTCCATTCCAAATAATTCCATTCTGAAACTAAAAGTTTGTGTTTTCATGCTCTTAAAATGCCACTGTTGTGTGAAAGAAAAAAAGGCCAAACTGCAAGAAAAGGTTACAGCTTTATGCAAAAATAATTCACGTCAGGAAGTGTGAAGTCAACAAACCAGAAATTTAAAAAAAATTTAAAACTCAGTACCATTTTTTTCAAATTTCTAAATAGCGTAAAAAGAAAATAAAAAAATGTAATGGGCCATCCCCTGCTAAGTTTCATGAAACACCCGTCAAGCAGTGTTTAATTTAAAAAATCAACAAACTAATCAACAGAAACGGGTGCTCTAATTAGCTCTGACCTTGTTTGCTTAAATAAGGTCTCATACTCATTATTATATAATTGTATTGTGCAAATAGGTGGCTTTTGTGGGGTTTGCATAATCGGTCCGACTGGATGTCAAGAAGTCGACTCCCACTCTCATTGTACCATGAAATCTTCTGGCAGTTATCATAAAGAATCATTATCCGTGTGGGGGGCTTGTGGGTCATCTTTATTGATGATCTCTGTATCTGTTTTTTCTCTAGTGTCTCACAAACAGACTCATGCCCACATTCCTCACAACAGTGGGAGCTTAAGGTGGTCTGATTGGAGGGGAAGGGGTGGAGGAGTGTGCCCTCAGTGTGCCGTGTAAGGCTCCGGTGAAAAGCTAATTACTTGTGTCTTCTGGAAACAGACACGTTTGGCTTGTCAGCAGAGAGAAGTCGGAGATTAAGGGGGTTCAAAGCTGCAATGCATTCTGGGAAAGTTGCACCTGTCGGAGGACCGCCGACAGCTTGCCGTGCCCTTGTTATACAGCCATGTGTAATCCCCCCCATTAGCGCGCCAACGACACAGTTGATTTGCTCTCTACAGGATTGGGGGTGGGGGCCTGCTCTACTCTGACAGACTCTATTAACACCACCCAGCAGGTTTTTGACTTCACCTGTGTCTGTCAGGTGGTTTGTTTATTTGTTTGTCAGGAGGTTAACACAAAAACAGCTTGAAGGATTTCTACTAAACTTGGTAGAAAGATGGTGCATACAACCTTTGAGAACCCACTAAATTTTGGTGAAGATCAAAGACTTCAATTTTCTTTAACGTTCCCCTTTAACATTGCTAAAATCCAGGATTTATAATCTATAATGAATTAAAACTCCAGACTTCTTTTTTTCTACTGCACATTCTTTAACATTAAGAAATTACTGGAATATCTTCCGTAATTACTCAAAAAAGTGCTGAATTAATTTTTGTACATGATATTGTGGAGGGGTGGGGCATGTATCAGACACGTTGTAAGTTAGTTTGTCTTTGACAAACTAAAGAATAATACCACTTCATTATCTGATGCCTCTGTGTCACCCGCTCCGAATCAGTTCATGAATGTTGAATATAATAATTTCCATTCTATTATTATTATTATTATTATTATTATTATTATTGGGTATATATGGTTAGTGATAATGACAATATTTCATCTTAATATTTTCTCATAATATTATAATACCATTACTTATTATATTTAAATATATCTATATATCATATAATAATGTTTTATATATATATATATATATATATATAGAAAGATATATATATATATATATATAATATAGGCAAACATGTTGTAAATGGAATGAGACATATACATTTATCGATCTATTTATATTCCTGATAAGAGGGTTATTATGAACTAATTATTACTGCCAATGCTTCCGATACACTTCAGCAGATCCTTTGTGTTAACGCAAAAACTCAAAAAACTATGCCATGGATCATTTTCAATTCTACACCCATATAGATCTTAGTGCGAAGCAGAACTGGAGTGATTTGGGGAAAGGTTGGTTGCATATTTCTGAAACTAGGGGGAGTCTTATCTCACACTAGTTATAAAGCCATTATTTCTCAAACGTTCGTCCCATTTAGTCCAAATTTGGTTTATATTAGTTGCCCCTAGGCAATCTATCTTGTATTCATCACAATTTACTCTAATAGTTCATATTTTACTCAACAGGGGGAGCTACATTAAAAATTTTTTACGAATAATCCTTTTTTCGATATTACCTCCTAACAGATGCTTCAATTTGGTGAAAGTTTGGTGCATATCCATGAACTTCAGGAGATGGATCTTGTACATTTTAGATTTTCTCTGATAATATGATAATATACAATTTGCTCATTAGTCAATCAGGTGCAGATGAATCGATTCCATATATATATATCATATTTTATTCTAATTGTTCATATTTCCCTCACTAGGGGAGCTTTGTTATGATTAACACCTTTTTCCAGACATAACTTCACATTTAATTTGAGGGGTTCAGTAAGGGGTAGTTGCTTGGACAATGCAGTTGATTGAGGGCTTTCAGGGGATATACCCTTGCAGTCAAGGACGAGAGCATAGGCCTAATTTTCTGTTTTAACCCATACCCTGTATTCATTTAACATTGTTAATTATGATTATTATTTGAATTACTATTGTTGTTGTTGTTATTAGTCATAGTAGTAGTATTATATCAGTTTATTTCTGCCATACATGCCCCGTGCCCACCAAGCATCCAAGCACGCACACACACAATGTTCATTTCCTCCAAGAAGACCATCCCAGAGAGCATCAGGGATGATGATTTGGACCTGTATGGCACATTTATTAATGTTACAAGTAAATTGTTATGAATTTTTTGTATATCATCACATCACCTTCATTCTGTAGAAACGTTGGACAGTCGCTTGCTTGATCACTTAATGAGAAGGCAGTTAGTCACAGCCCTCTGCCCGGCTGCCCTTGAGCAAACTATTAGTCACTAACTGCTCCAGTGAAGCGGGTCAGAATCCGGCGGCAGAAAGCTGTCCTCCAGCCTGTTGTGTTCCGCTTGAACTCTTCTGATTCCCTGGAGTTACTTTGACGGGTCGTCTCTGTAAACAAAAATGTACTCCTTGCTACGTGTCTGCTTAAATAAATGTTTTCAAAATCGTAGATTTCTTTTTTTTCTCGCCAGCTCCTCTTTGTGCCTTCACTGTCGGCCATGTAAAGAACGTCGCCCACGCGCCACAGCTGTGTCAGTGATGCACATTATTAGTGGACAGACTGTTCTGCTAACGGTCAAGACTCCACAGTCAGATAATGTCTGGAAATTCGCAAGTTTGGTAATGACCTGATTGTACCAACAGCAGGAGACTGTTATTACACAGAAACAGCTGATTTCAGGTCGCAGGTCGCCCGCCAGTGTTTGTTGTGACAGCAGAGACCTCTGTGTGTGTGGGCATGTGTTCACGTAGGTGGAGCTGACCAACAAAAAAGTTTTCCATAGATGGTTTTTCCCCTTTTTTCACTTTAATGGATTCCAACTCTTCAGTACAACATCTCTCAGTATTTCATACCAGCCAATGAAACTGATCTCCCACCAAAATGTTTCATTCTCAGACAATCAACTGGTGAGGGCTGATTAGTGGTAACACACAACCAACAGACAAACACACACAGCATGTGATATTAAATAACAAGTTGTTATACTGCCAAAGCCAACATAGCAATCATTTTCACTTTACACACGTTTACTTGAAACCTATGTCAAAAAGTTGTACGATAGCTTTTGATGAGATTCTGCAAAGGAGAGGATCTGGATATGTAATTCCAGAAAATCTTTTTTTTGTAGAAGTTGATTCAATTCCCACAGTTGAGTGTGGATGGAACACACGTTCATATTTTGCTCATATTTTGATTTTGTGAAAATGAGAAGAGCCTTTAGCTTTCTTAACATGAGACAAATGAGAGAGAAACAGCCAGTACTCTAAATGTCCAAAGGTTATCTGATGTTCTGGATTGTCTGAAACACATAATGCATCCTGGCATCTCCCGTGTCTCTGGTTCTCTAGCTGACGCCGTCTTTGTATCAGTGACTTTGTTAGGCTTTTATTTTGCTCTTACCAGGAGTCCAGGAGATGATATAACAGCTCAGCTGTGACAGTATCTCTCTTTTTCTGAATAAGGCCGACCGCCTATCGCTCGTGCTCTACGGCTGACGTCTTTTGTCCGTGCAACTTGAGTGAGACAATGGACACTTTATGAAAACCACACATTCTCCACATACCACATGGGACATGGTGAATTGCTGGCAAAACTTCATCTTTACATGAAGTCAAAGTTTTCGTCAGTGAATAGGGAATGGGGACCCAAATAGTATCACACATGTTTTGTGCTACTTGTGATGGAGGCCTCCACCAGTCAGACGACCTCCCGCTCTGCTCTCATGTGAGAGAGGATTCCTGCTGCTCAGACGGCCTCCGACATGATATTTGCCCTTTTTTTCTGTCTTTTATTCAACATCTATAAATGGTACACTTGTCAGACCCCCATTCTTTCTAGTTCTGTGCTCCGTCTCGGTCCAATTCCATTTCATATGTATTATATACAGAAAGGCTGCACGCACACACAAGTAACAGTACTTCTACTTGAGTACATAAATGTGTGCACATTACATCTCTGGTCTAGTCTCAATTCTAAAAGAGGATCATTATAACAGTATTATAATATATAAAATCATTTATAAATGGTTCTTAATGGATTTGTTATTTTGATTAAAGCTATAATTAAATGAGGCTCTACTGACAGTTCTTGAGGAAGACAATGATTTGCACACTTGAGCAATTGTTTATTCCTCATGTCATCCTGTCAATCACTTATTCTCGGTAATTGTCTGGAGCTGTCGATCATTCTCATCAACACCCCCCACCCCCAGCCCATCATCTTTTTTTTGTTAAATTATGATACCATCTCTGCTTAGTTCAATCAGGTAATCATTATATGCATCCCTTTAGCGATAAACACCATTCTTTACATCTCAAGGTCATGTCACTGACCTTGAAATTTGATTTCAATGAGGATTTGACCTTTTCATCATTTTTTTTTTACTAATATATATATATATATATATATATATATATAATTATTCCTTCATCATTTTTTTTTTAATGAGGATTTTACCATCGATTACCATTACCATACTATTTATACTGGTTTTTTTTGACACTCTTAATATACAATCATTGCAGTAGTTCCATTCATATTTAAAATGTATAAATCTAAATTATGTTCTCTTGCAATAACGTATGAAACACTGTTTTTGATCTTTTTTTTCTTTAGTGGATCACCATAAACGTTTTTGACACATGCAAGAGAAATTTATTATGGTTGAGGAAAGTTTTATTGTGCATCTCAGAAGAATGTTAAATTTATGCGCTGACCCTGACTGTCCTTCACACTTGGCAGATATATGTGAGCAGACTGTGAGTGTCTGGACGTACAGATAAGATGAGCCTTGGAGAAATTCAAGACTCCCCTAATAATAACGAGCGAAGAGACAAAATGATTTAGTTACAAACTGTCTGCCCTTCCTGCTGGGCGACCCGATGATACCAGAATCTTTGTGACAGTTGACACCCTGTAAGCTGAGCAAATGCAATCTTACTTTGAGCTGACCTGTGTCAAGCTGGTGTCTGTCATCAGATGCGCCTTCATCAAACCCAAATATTCAAGATAAACAAAGGCTGGTCAAGTTTAGTCTTGTGCTTTCTTGTGAATATTGACACAATTTAACAAATTTTTTTACATGGTCGTGAAGGACATGACAAAAAATCTTAATAGCTGTGCTCATGAGCTGTTCACAGCAAAAGCTTTATTCACTTTTCTCATGGGAATCTTTTGAGTTTACTTCCATCATTCATATAAGCAACACGAATCCAACACAGTTTTTCCAGGACAAATGATGTTTACTGGTTTGCGTTGACGGAATTCTGGCAAGCTCTGTCAAGCATCGCTATTCTCGCACCCTCCAACTGCTGGCTCACCTGACACTGCAGCATCCATATGTTTTTTAAATTTACTTATATTAATGCACAACATATGGGAGCAGAACTCCGTCTCTGCTTCTTTGAATAGTGGCAACAGTGCCTTTTTATGCACCGTAGCCTGGCGTCTGCTATCAATATCTCAGAAAGCCGGGGATATTCTGGAATCGTCATCACTGTCGCATATCCTTCCCGTTACACGATAACTCAAGATCTATGTATCATTTTCAGATTTTATACACATATAGACCTTAGTGTGAGGAACAACTGGAGTGATTTTGGGAATGGTCGGTTGTATTTTTACGTTATCCAGAGGAGAAGTATCTCCAAAAAATTCCGGGCCATAATTGGACAACGTTTGGTCCAATTTAGTGCAAATTTGATGAATATGAATCAACTCGAGGTAATTTATCTTGTAGCCTTCATATCATTTTTTTTTCTGTAATAGTTCATATTTTACTAACTAACTAACTGAATTTTGTTTTTAATGAAAAAGTTTTTCAGACATAACTTAACTTGTTAACTTGTTTGGGGAGTTCCATTGAGGAGAATTGTTTGTACATCGCAGGGGATTTAGGATTTCTCGGGATATATCCTTGCTGTCACAGACGACAGCTTAGGAATAGTTTAAAGTAGTGATATTGTGGCCGATTAGATATGGTGGTTGACAGCAAATGATCAAGACCCCTACGGACTCTTTTACTTGAAAAGAGTGCACAGTTTCTGTTACTTTTAGAGTTCAATTCAAACTTGTTTTAATTTTTCATTCAGTCTTTATTTTTTATTTGTCCAGGTGAGTATATGATAAGGTTGACATATATGTTATTGTATCTGTTGGACAATCACACATGAAATGGTCACTTGCCTGAAATAAGCTATTTTATTGTCTTGGCACTGAGGGCTAGTCCTGTATTATCAGTGTGATCTGTATTTCATTTCCAATGGGGTCAATGAAATGCAGAAAATCTGCGAGGCCTCTGGATGCTGTCTAAGAGTTGACATGAATGTGTTTCAGATTTTGTGGGAGATTCTGAGAGAATCTCTGTTGCCTCATCATTTGTGTATGTTCTTTATATATAATAACTTTATTGTAATAGCTAATAACTGCATTAAACATACAGAACTACATGTTAGGAACTGTAGTTGGGGTGAAGCTTGGACCCAGGTGCAGACACAAGACAGCGGAGCAGAGCAGGTGCAGTTACAATATTTAATTAAATCAAAACTAAGGCACGGGGAAAAACATGTGAGCAAGCAATAAATATCTTGAGAAACACTGGGAAATAACTTACGTTGGAAAAACACTGGGAAATGGCTGGAACAAGGGATGACACAGGGAAACATCAAACAACGAACTGGCAACCAAGGAAAGGTGAGGACAGACTATATACACTGACTTAAGGAGACAATGAGACACAGCTGGAGGGAAACACAGGTGAACATGATGACCAATCACACAAGAGGAAAACAGAATCACAGGACAGACAGAGAGGGAAAAGGAACACAGACCAAAATGACAGAACTCCACAATAAAATAATACTACATAAACACAAAGTCATGACACTACAAAAGCATTCATTCGAGAAATTTTGCCCCTGTGAGGCGCCCGGGGAGCAAATTGGGGTTCAGTGTCTTGCTCAAGGACACCAGATCATGTAGACTACAGGAGCAATCTGGGAATGAAATTATTGACCCTCCAATAAGTGGACGACGGCTTTTACTATTTCATCCATTATTAAGTCTTTAATGTCATCAACCAAGTTTTTAAATCCCGTTTACTGTGCTTTACTCTATGCTGACAGTGTAAACTGAATCTTTTATACCTGCTGTTTATACAGACATTTCTATCTATGGTTTTTCTATCACATTTACCTATATATGTTTTCTGGCTGCAAATGATCATTATTTTTTTATTTATAATAAAAGCATAAATGGTTGGTATTACGATCCACTTTATTTGCACTGAAATGGAAACCGGATGCGTGAGGATGTGAGGAAGACGTGAAACATCTTGTTGATCTCATTCTATTCAGGGTCTTTTTGAGCATTGATGCAGCAGCTCAACAGACTTCTCACCGCCTCTCCCTCCCTTCCTGCTCCGTCTATTCTGATGTAAAGCTCAGTGGCCATATGTCGCAGTCTCGCTTCCTGCACAAACACACAAGCTCCCACTCCACACACTCCACACACTCAACACACACATATAGTAGTCACACACACATATCATACATATCACCCACAGGTCGCCAGATTACATCAGCAGATGGTGAGAGGAACATGGAGGAGTTTGACATGTGAGCCAGGCCAACGAGTCTGGTTTCCACGCTTTCTAACAGTTTTCCAGGCTTTCCGATCACAGAAATGAGTTTCAAGACTTGCAAGTTTTACTATAGCTTTAACAGTGCCACATGGAATTGCTTTCGCTTTGTGTGAGCTTTGTATGAATGGAGGGGAATAGAAAAATGTAAATACATTTAAAGAGAGTGACGGATATCAAGGGAGAGAGTACAGTAAAGCATCCAAAAGCTCTGATGTGAATGTATGTGTCAGCACGAGTCATCTGCATCACTATCAGCAAAAAATACCAGTAACTTTGTTTCAAATAAATTTAATTATCCTCCATTGTGTGTCATGGCTATGAGCCGGTTACGACAGAAGAATAACAAATTTATAATAGATTAGAAGTTGTCATTTAGCAGGTAGGTCTGTGCAGACCAGAGGTGATCTTCAGATTTGACGTCAAATTATTGCATTGTTGGGTTTTATTACAATTTTTGATCAAGTTGATTACAAACGTTATTACGTTCGAGGAAATTATTACATTATTGGGTACTATGTGATTAAAATATAATAAGCAAGAATTGACTAACTTTATTATTTATGGATCTAAAAACTGAGTTCCTGTACCTTAAAAATTTAAATGTATCACCGCAACTACCATCAAGCTGTAATAATAATAATAATACATTTAATTTATAATGCACTTTACATTTGGATCAAATCTCAAAGTGCAGTAGCTGTCGTGTTCGGTGATTTGGTGTGCAAATTTATTAACATGATTTAATATGATATGATTGATTAATATGATGTTAGTTGAAAGACACCCTTGATTATATTCACTATAAACTCAGGTATATTGTAGAAACGTCATTACCTCTACTGCGTCCACCGTAGATCCTTCGTGTTTATGAAAGATCGCTCAAAAAAAAAATTTCATTGATCATTTTCAAATTTTAGATCCACATAGACCTTAGTGTGAGGAAGAACTGGATTGATTTTTGGAAAGGTAAATTGTATATTTTTGACACTAGAGGGAGCTTTATTGCCAAAGGTTTTCGGGACAGAATTTTTCAACCGTGGGATGGACTTGGTCTATCTGGTACATACCTATAGCTCAAGGAGATTTATCTTGAATATATCGCGTTTTACTCTAACAATAACGTCCTTATCGTTAGTCCAATTTAATCCAATTTAGTCCAATTTGAAGCATATTAATCCACCTAAGGAGATCTACTGTATCTTCTTTGTTTTACTCTAATTGTTCATAGTTTACTCAACCGGTGGCGCGTTTCTACGGAAAAAAACAATTTTTCGGACATAGCTTAAGTTCAATCAGGTGCCATCTTAACAAGATAATAATAAGAATTGTTCTTTACTTCAGTGGTTATGATGGTAAATCAACTTATTTCTATAATATATTGGAACATGATTTCCTGAATCCATTGGGGTATCGGGTTATAATACCATGACGGTACCTGTTTGCCAGCAGGTATCGTTGGTAACTATGGATGGAAACAGCTGATCCGCCATGGCGACCCCAAAAGAGAACAGCCGAAACACAATGAAGAAGAAGATTACATCAAACCAGATTCAGTAAGCGTGTGCTCAAAGACATATCAGCTCCACTTGGTTAAAATGAGTGAATGACATAATATTGTTCAACATTCACATGTATCACCATGACATTTAATGAATATCCATAAAGAGTGACTCAAAATCAGTTTGAAGACCTACATCTCACATTCCTTTCAAGTTTTTTCTTTTCTCAATTGCACCTTTAACAACACCCTAACGTGATGTGGCTGGGTACCGACATCTCACTGCAAGTTGAGAATTAGATCAGGTTGCCTTTGCCTCCAGGTAATATTTTGTGTAGCAGGGCGTGAGGATAGCAAAACAAGAACTTTCAGCTGCTGTTGAGCAACCTTTAAGTAAATACAAGGCCCTAAAATTTCCTTTAAATCACACAGTCCTCATCCAAAATCATACTCATAAAAAACGTTTCCTGGATTTTGCAACATACTGTAACTACTTAAACCTGTCAAATGTAAACTTCGATTTGGATCTGCTGTCATTTGTAAAAACAAGAACAGAAATATGTCTGATTTTGTTGATCAAGATTCATGTGTAATGATAAAATAAATAAAAAGTAAAAAAAAAAAACCCATCTTGTTCACAAAAGAAGTTTATAAAAAAAAAATCTTGGATCCTCCCCACTATATGGATCCACACCAACCCTGAATGGGTCTTTTGTGGCCTAAGACTCATGTTCCCACCAAGTTTCAAAAGAACAAAAATGGGAAAGCCTCCTTGGCGGAGTCAACAATAATTTTAAAAACCTCTAAGGGGTTGACAGAAGGTTTCACTGATATCCACTGGTTTTTGGTTCGATTGCAGAATCAAACAAAAACTCCTGGCTATATTTCCAGAAAACTTATGGAATATGGAGTGTGGGCCAGAAAAGCATAACAAATGTTGGTATGGATCCTGATAAAGGGAACATTTCAGGAACTTTCTTTTCTCTTTTTTGAACATCGCTGTAGAGGGTGTTTTTCTTTCTGCATTTTTTATTAATCATAGAAAACTTAATGATCTGATTTCCACAAAAGAATACTGAGGGGACTGCAGCCGGAGAGTGTTGCTGGTGAGAAGGATATCTGGAAATCTCTTCTTAGCCTGCTCTTAACTTGACCCTGAACACGGATAAGCGGAAGAAAATGTAGTGAAATAGATTTTCAATTTTGAATTCTTGTAATGTCAATATCAGAGCTTCTCTTTCTCTGGTACATTTTACACAGGATTATCCAGACGACAATGAGAGTGACCCGTCAGTAGCACCCAGTGCATCCAAGATTGAATCCTTGAACCATACATATAAACCTAGTTTGGACTAAAATCGGACCAATGCTTGAGAAATTATGGCCCAAAAACTTGGAGATAAAGCCCCCCTTAGTGTTGGAAATTTAAAACCAACCCCTCCCAAAATCAATCCGCGTTTCCCTCTCACTAAGGTCTGTGATTATAAATTTTTAAAACGATCCATGAAACAATTTTAGAGTTGTCATGTTAACGCGAGAGATCCGCGTGGATGCAGAGATGATGGTTCTTTAATAGCCCGGACTTTTTTGGGATTAGGAGACGACCACTCTACCTGAGCTACAGCTACCACTAATAAACACGTTAAAATCATTACACGCAAGGTTGAGGTCTATTTCCATACGGTTCCTGAGTGAGAGCAGGTGGTCAGTGGTTTTATACTTTACCTACTGACCTCTAAATTCAGACAGATGCCCACAGTGTCATAGTCTGACTCTAGTTTATTCTATTTATTCTTTTGCCATTTATAGCGCAATAAACATTTATTTTATTTATTCCCTTTGCAGCTGCATGTTAATAGTTTCACTTTACACTTGTGAATGTACTGTTGAGCAAACGACACATAAAAAAACTCCACAGGAGTGCCTTTAATTTGCATTATTTGCCAAACTGTGCACAAGAAACAAAGGCATAGAGGGGCATAAAGTGGATAACTTTGACTGCCCTTCAGTTTAATGAGGCAAACCATTTCTTGTGCATATGCTACCTATTAATGCGGCACGGACAAAATACTGTTCTTATAATATGTAATTTAATGTCAGAAAGACAGATGGAACCGTGCAAGGAAAAAAAAAAAATCTTGGAACTGACACTAACCTCTCTGTAATACTTGAAAGATACATAGTCTTTATTCTGGCTGAACTCGTGATGAAAAACATTCATGGCCTGAATTCATTGCTCACTTGGCATTTATTCAGCTCTTCCTCTGCTCAGCATTTACACAGACACAGCCATCTGGTTCCTCTACCGGCTCTCCTCAACACAGATTAACAAAAGCTTTTCTGTCCTCAACAATTTTCATAATTCAACAAGAAACAATCTTTATATTTAAGAGAATGCCACTGTGCAGCCAACGTGTTGGTGTCTGGTACCGCTGTTCAAGAGGGAATAACAACCCATAGAAACTCCCTGTATGTGTCAATGCATCTCGGTTGTTTCAGCTCCTACAGAGGAGAGTCATTGTATCAGACCCAGACGGCTGAAATGTAAATGACTATAGTGTGTTGGACCACAATGATGGCCCACATTCAGCGCAGTTCTTAAGAACTGACTGTACTACAGATCTAGACTTGTATGCAATGGCAGCCCACCCCACCGCCATCAAACGCAGGATATTTCTTTATGTCTGAAAACTGTTCATTCTCATTGTTTCCGATTGAGAGGAGCTCTGCTGAATTAATCTCCGTGCTGATACCCGGACTTAAATGTTAAGCAGACAAACAGACCTCTGAAGGTAATGCACAGCCAAGTCACCAGGCAGCTCCCCCACGGACGCCATTGTCTCCATGTGTTTCAGAGTAGTCATTCATGTTGATGTTTTGTGAGATGAGATGTCTGCAGGTCTTTGGGTGTTTTTGTTGGATCTTTTACTGACTTCCTGCATTAGCCTTCATCATGCTTTTGGAGGAATTCTGGAAGTGGTCCACTGGAAAAATTCACTATTGTTCCAAGTCTTTTCCATTTGTAGATAAAACGTCTCACTGTGGATGTGTGGAGTCCCAGAGCCGTAGACATGGCTTTGGAACCTTTCCCAGACTGATGTATTTCAATCACCCTCTTCTTTATCTTTCCTGGATTATCTTTTAATTTTTGGTATAGTGGGCTACTGGTGAGGCCTACAAGTCAACTTCCTGTCTCTTAAAATGGTCCATTGAAGGGATGATGTGGTTGACCAATGCTGGTAGTGATGAGGTCTGGGTGTGTCTAGTCCAGTTGCAACTAGTTATTTATGCTGTGTGGTAGTTTGGGTTGTGGTTTAGTTTCTAAGGGAGCAAATACTTTTTCAAACAGGCCCAGCTGGTGGTTTTTGTTCATTAACTCAATTTTTATGCAATTTGAAAATGACCCATTAAATATTTTTGGAGTTCTGTCAGGCAACAGTGTTGTTTGTAAAAAAATAAAATAAAAAAAAAACTAAGGTCACCCTTGTGAGTAAAAATATGTACTACTAGAGTAAAACTATGATATTTACAAGATAGATCTCCTTAAGTCGATTCACATGCACCAAATTTGTTTCAGGAATACAATAGACCCCGTAATTTCCTCTCAGCAGAAATGGGACTGAGATCTTGTTGGTTTCATGCAGTTACTGTTGGCATCTGGCTTTGTTGTTTATCAGGTTGCCAGTTTGGTGACTAGGTGCTGAAAAAAGTGGGGCATCCAGCAGCTCAGGATAAATACATTAATCTCAGGAGTTGGGGGAGACCTAAAAAACTGACTCAATTTTGAACTTCCATTCATCAGTTATACGGGGACTAGACTCCTTATAAATGAACTTGCTGCCGTATGTTTCAGAGAATGCTGCACATTTATGGAGCGCTGAACCTCCTCAAATGGTGGATTTCTCAGGTTCTGTCCTTATGGGAAAACAATGTAAGCATAGCGTTTGTTTTTAGTCTATACTTTTGACCATTAGTGTATGTGAGTCCTTTTTACAGTTGTGGTTGATCTAAATGCATAGAAATAGAGGTGAGGACACAAATATCTGCCTTCAGATTGTTTTGGTTCAGCCACAATCATTTTCCCACTCCTTCCTCCTCCTCTTATCGCTGTAAGAGAGCCTTGGAGACTGACCTTTTTCCTTCTTCTGTTGCCTTTTGCCTGAAAACCACGACTAAGAGCAGCAAAGTGCGGAACTATATTGACATTTCCTGTACTGTGGTCCAAGCAGTGAAAGTACCTCGCCTCATGAGTGTAACCAATTTATAACATCGAACCAAAGGGCATTGTGCTGCTGGCCTCTGCTGAGTATCTGAGACCTCAGCTGATCACAGGTTAACCTGTCCTACCCAACGGTAATTACAAATGAATGCTCGCCTGAACTTTATACCCAAAATCAGGTGACTAGCAGGTGAATTTGCATAAACATATAGTCTATGTACTGCTAAGACCAAAATTTTATTGTCAGTATCTGTAACATTGTAGCTGAAACTATGTGTGAGTATTCTGTGATTAAACACCAAAAAACACCAATATTTCTATTCTTGCCTGCTTTTTTCTTTTCATATAATAGAAGGCTGTGACGTCATTAAATTACAGTAACATCATCCAAAACAGTCAGTGAATTTGCTCAGAGACTCTTTGACAACAGTTTTTGTCCGACAGGACCAGGCGGAGTGTTGTGGGAGATTTTGCTATTATCAACTCTGGACACAATTGAACACAAAACATTGATAGGCACAAAGGAGGATATATGAACATATATATGTACCTATCTCATGTGTTTCTCAAGAACTAGTGTTAGTTGGCGATATTAAATGTAAAACATTAATGCCTACAAGTCTTCAAAATGAGAATAATCATTTGTTCATCAGATGGACAGAGACTTGTCTTCAAATGAAAGCAAATGTTGTTTGCTCTATTTGATGTGGAGCCGTGAAGGTGTTAGCTAGAATGATAGCTACAGTTAGCAAGTAAAAAGGGTTATGTGTCAGTTTGTGGTGACATTATTTCGCTTGACGCAGCCAAAAAGGTTTAAGGAATGAGTCTTTAAGAAATTTTTCTTAGCACTGATGTTTGCCTGAATGTTGTTTTATGTAATAATGTATAAGTGCTGTCCTAATGGGAGAACCTGGATGCCCCAGCAATGTATTCAAATCAGCATAACTGGAATAGCAACTTTGAGAAAGAAGTTTTACTTTATTTTATCAATTCACATGCACATCCATTACGCAACAACTATTACTGGAACAAAAAGGATGGATATTATTATTCATGAGTAAATGTGATTTCATGATGAAAAGCTGCTTCACGTTATAAAGAAAGAAAGTCAAAGCTTTTATACTTGGTCGCCCTCTCTGAACATGTAATGAGTAATGGTTTTGTAAACGCTAAATAATTTACTCTTGCTTTATATCTTAATTATAATTAATTCATAAAAAAAACCTTTTGAGTCGTCACAGTGTGAAAAAAATCCCGCCGGTGGGGTTTGTGTGAAAGCTGTTTATATAATCAATGTTAATTCATTTTAATTAAATGATAGTTGTTACTGCAGTCCAACCTGGGAGTTGAGACAAATTGAGAAAATTGGTTGGAGACCAGTCCATGTGCATAACACACAGCCTCTCAAGAGTTTCCACATGACCAAAAATCATCTGCAAATTGGACCAATTATGAGGGTTTGCACTGCAAACACTCCTGGATAGCTATCCTCAATAAACAATAATAATGCTGCTGTATAATTAACTCTGCCGTGGATCTAATGTTTGCCTCTGTTGGTGATTCTGACTGTTAGAACTGGATTACTCAAAAAGCTATGAACGGACTTTTCAAAAAAGGTTTTGGAGAGGTAGTTTAAGAACAAATAAAAAACAATCATAATTTGGGAGCCAAATTTTTTAACTCCGCCAAGGAAGAGATGGTTTACCCTCATTTTACTGTTTGTTTGTGAAAAAGTGAAAAGATATTAGACAAATTTTAGGATGAAATTTTGTATTTCTTGTAAAACAGTTCATTTTAATCAGATTATCTCAACCATTGGTAAAGCATTTTTTTGGAAAACTATATAGCCTGTATTCAACCTTTTTGGTTGTATCATATTACATAATTGTTTTCAGTAAGTCCTCACATGCTTTAATATGCCAAAAAATCTTATTTATTGATTACGACTTTGTCAATAGCCACGGTTAATGCCTCCTCCTCGGTGGCCCCCTGACCTGTAGTGGCTCCCAGGGCTCCATACTTGGCCCCTTACACATTAGCATATACCTGCTGCCACTGGCTCATGTTATAAACAGGTTCAATCACATTTTTCAAGAAATATTGACTCGAAGTGAGTGGGACATTAATGGGTTAAGTATATCTATTAAAATCAATAAGGAATTTTATTATTTAGATGGGTTCACCATTTAGAAAGTATCCTAAAAAAAATGATGTAATTGATTCTGATCAAAATAATGTCTACCTTGGGTACTGCTGGGCCTTGGCGGGGGTCTGCGCCCTCTGAGCGCATTCTAGTTAAAATAATCTAGGAAGTCTAGAAATATCCAGGAAGTTTCTGCCTTCCTGAATAATTCCCACAAGGCTTCGATTAAAGTAAAATGATCTAGCATACCGTCCGATCTGGATGCCAGTAATGATGTATATCTGGCAATGCAGAATATTTACATTTCTAAGGCATGAGAAAAAAAAGACTAGAACTAAGATGTAATTGTAGCTTAAACTGTGCTGTTTCTGTTGGTGTGAGATTTGTGTGTGATTTGATGTCTCGAAGTTTTTGAGTTGCACATACTTTAATTTAATTGCATATAATTAATAATAATAACAGCATTAAGTCCACTCGTGGCTTTGGAAACAAATAAAATGTACTTGCTTGTTGCAGTATACGCTTAAGCCTACAATGTTCGAGGATACTGTGTAGGATTGTACTTGTGTGTAGAAATATAACACTTTTTGTGAGCCCTTTGTGTATAACAGCATCCTGGTCATTTATTCATTCCTCCTGTCTCAGCACGGAGAGAGGGGCCGTTCAAAAAAGACCCAAAGAGTCTCTGACAAAGTCAGGTCACATGCTTCTGAAAGTGTGAAGTATTTGAGCCACATTTAGGAAAGGGTAGCGTGTTACAATAAAAGGCCCATAATAGCAGAGGGAGAAAATTGTTAATGTCAGTATACCCTGAATGGATGGCATTCTAACAAAACACACAATTTCCAGCACCTGGTTTGGTGTCGAGCCCACTTTAGAGAGAGATAATTGCATATTGGTTGTGGATGGGAAGGAAGTGGCACGCTGTGAATCGCCACCTTTAGAGAGGTTGACAGAGCAATCTTCTCTGAAATGCATTGGAGGAGCGCTGAAGCACGCTCAAAGAGAGAGAGATGAGAGAAGGTGGGAACAAGAGAGAACAGATTGCGCAGATAATCTGTATATTTCTCAAGGCATTAGGTCCCTGTTGTCTTGCTAGTTCGCTTCCAGGTTACATTTTGTGCAGAAGTTTCCTAATGCTCGGTTATTACTGGAACAGAAGAATCGTGCTGCACGCTGGATTTACAGGAATTAAGTCAATTTCATGAACTAATCTTGGGAGTAAAAGCTTCCCTGAGCTGGATTTCCTGGAGAAAACACACCCGTTAAATTCCAAAGTGACTCTGCAGTAGAGAAAAACTAGATTTCAGTGAGCAAAGGAGGGATAAAACGATGGTCAACAAAATGGTCAATATGAACAGGATTACTATGACAATATTAACTGTGCTCCACTGCATTTTAATAATGGAGAAATTATAGGTTGCGGCTGTAGAGGAGTTGGGTATTCTGCAGAAGAAAACCAATAGCCTCCACGAAGGAGTTGAAGTTCAGGTATGTTTAAAGGGGAGTTGATGAGGGAAGAAGTTACGTGGAGTGAATATTTCTTTGTTAATTATTGCACATGTTCTCGATTCGCATCGCTTTCTAGCATAGAGAGGGGATTCAGACAGTGTCAAACATGCTATGACTTTCACATTCAGAAAACATTCTTGTCTCCCGTCCATCGCTGGTTGTCATTCATGGTTGTGATGCATACAGGAAATGCTAAAAACTTTTGACAGGGAAGATGAGCCAAAGTGTAAAAAACAAATAGTCTCGACAAGAAAACACGTTTCTATGACATACGCTCTGTGTTCACGCCAGTCTCTCCACTCACTCTGTTTGCGGCACTCCCTTCACATTCATGTCACACCAGTTAACAAGTTGAAAGGAAATTGTTGGGAGCAAAGCAAATACTCGAATAATACAAATAATGAACATGTATAAGTTTCCCTTCAGTTATATGTAAATATTGAATAGATACATTTTATGTTTTAGTTTGTATAAATTAAAAGTTTTTTAGACGATTATAGGGTATTTAGATTAATTCAGCATCATTTTTGCATTTATTAAGATTAATTACATTTAACCTTTAGAGTAGAATTACATGTAATGAAACACTTCCAAATTCTTTCAACGTAATTTTTGCAATGAGTATTTTGTCACTGTACTTTTAATCGGCGTTGCATAAATTGGAGGTGATAAATTCAACAGTCTTTATCTCTATGAGTATTGAGTAGAATTATCTACACATGAGGTTTTATGATTTTAGTTTTCCTTAATAGGTAATCTACAAAATTCCCCTAAACAGACATTGAATGCAAATTTACAGCAAAAGGATAAAAAAGAAAGAAAAGAAAATCACAATGTCAATGATTTTGATGACAGCACACGTTCATATTGATTAAAAAAATGGCTTCAACTGCTTATTTTAAAAGTATGTTCAACATTTGATATGACCTGTGCAGATTTTTTTTTAGTTTGGTGCAGGAATGATACTCATGCAGCATTTTTAATATTATTTTTCCTCAACAGTCTGAGATGGTCATTAAAGGTTTGCAGGAAGAGAGAAACTGTTTGCAGAAACCATTTGGCCAATTATTTCATTTTTTTCTTGGTAACCTCAAAGCAACCCTTTTAAAAACTCCCACAGCTCATTTCCACATCTCTGTGAGGGAGGAAAGAAGAAAAAATTACAAATGCTGATGCGGGTAGAAAACATCGCATCAGCGTTTGTAATTTTGTCGTTGTCTTGTCACATGCCATCCCCCTCTCTCCTTGCATTTATGAGATATTCAAATGAGGAAGTTTTATTTAAGGACTTAAAGACTAATAAAACAGAATTCAATTTTCACAACGTGAAACAATGGTTTTCACCGAGTATCATAGATCCAAAACAAGCCTCCACTATAAAGAAGCTCTTGTTTAATCTGACTTTTCTTCACTGCAAAGAATCTTTATGTTCCATTTTTATGGCTTCGTTACACTTTACCTGGCATTTATTGGGGACTTTTACTGCGTATGAATTCACCTTCCCCTCTTAAAACCTTTTGCAAACCGGCTCCTCCTGCAAGGCATCGGTCATTAAGTCCCCAAATTAGTCCGAGTGGTAGGGAGAAGAGAAAAGTTAAGAGCCTCTGTTCGGAGAGCGGTGACCTCTGAACTCCCTAGCCGGTGCACACTTGAGTGAGTGTGTGTGTGGCTGTGTGTGACAGCAAGGGGTTAAGCAAAGAATGCATGAAGTCTGCTGCTACCTTGGATAATTAAGCCATTTGTTGCAAGGTCACCGCAGAGCAACCCCCCAAATCCTGCTGTTCCCAACAGCCTTGACAGAGTCGGCTTTTGTAACATCAGCATTCAAGGAAACTGATTGGATTTGGTCATTTTTCTGTTTCAGACCTTCTTATATATCCGCTCACTATATGTCAAATAGATTTTCTCCTGTATCAAATCACAACGTTATAAAAAAGATGGTTAATGTTTGGACAACAGTACTTTTAAGAAAGGCTAACTTGTTTATATTTTTTATTACTACTTTCATGCATATCACTTATATTAATGATTTAATAATTAATGCAGTCACAGCTAAGCCCACTGTTCGTTTTTGTTTTTTGTCTCCCCCTTCACTTTACACTATTCATCATCCTTATTATTTGTGTGCATTTCATAAAAATGCAAGATTTATCTATCTAAAACGAGACCCCACATCCCCGACAGCAAACGTATACCCCTGAAAAGCCCCAATCTCCTGCGTGTCACAAGCAATTCCTCTGATTGAACTCCTGAAATTATATGTGAACCTGTGTCCATCAAACAGGGTTTTTTCCGGAAGAAAGCTGCCGCTCATGAGTAACAGATGAACTATTAGAGTAAAATACGATATAAACAAGATAGAGCTCCTCGTTTTGATTCATATGTACTAAATTTGGACTAAATCGAACCAACGGCTGATAAATTATGACCCAAAACTTTTTGGAGATAAAGCTCTCTATTGTCGGAAATATAAAACCGACCTTTCCCAAAATCAATCTAGTTCTTTCTCACACTAAGGTCTATGTCGGTGTACAATTTGAAAATGATTCAAGAAAAAGTTTTTTAGTTATCACATTGAAACTAAGGATCTACGGAGGCAGACAAGGCAATGATGATTCCACAATATCCCCACATTTTCTGGGATATAGCTAAACTACACTTTAAACCCAATCAGTTGGGTCACCCAAGCCTGATATTTTTTTGAGCGGGTGTTAGGAAGGTCATCTGGCATGAAACCTGCATCAGTTCAACAATGTGGGTGAGCCAGAAATCCGGGTGATGACTGTGCATGTGGAGCAGCCAATTAAGAAGATGAAGAAGAGATCAAATAATCCTTCAAGTAGAATGAGCTAATTTTTTGTTAGTTAAATATTTCAGACGACAAATGAAATCCAGATGAAAGCGGTAAAGCTTATTGATGGACCTTGTGAGTTTTAGCTCATTGTTTAATTTTCTGCCCCACAACTTTGTGTTTTTATTCAGCATCTCTTCTTCAGTGGAGAAACTCTGAACCCGCTGGAACCCTTACTCTTACCCGACATATTTTTGGATTCCTTATCATACCACAGTTTGTGAGAAGGGGTAGACAAAGTCAGATCACTGAGGTCTGATATAAAAAAAAAGGAAGTTGTGTGCTCTATCTCAAAAAAGCCACAGTGAGTTGTTGCTTGCCAAATAGTGAGCATGTATTGATTGTTGAAACATATATTAGAAGTTGCTTCTAATAGTTTACGATTGAGTTGTAAGGTGTTTACAAACTTATTAATAACCTAGTTATAAATAAGTCGTAAATCCATTATAAGGGCAGTCTATGAGTGGTACCCATTATTTAATGGGGTATATAAAGGCTTGGGGTTAGAGTTCATTGCATTGTGACCTCAGTATCCCGAAGTTTTAATCCCACTGTGCACAATTTGTTGAACACCCAACTGAAGACAAGCAGTTTAGTCATCCCACAAATGACCCTTAATTGTTCTTTGAGACCAGATCCTGAGCTCAGAGAAAGGCTTTATTGTCCATCTCATAATACACATTAATAAATAATAATAATAAACACAATTCAAAAAATTCCAATTTTGCTCTTTAATTGCTGGATGGATAAATAAACGATAAGCAACTGCTGGTTAATGGGCTGATTATCACTTATTTAATTACTTTAAAATGTATTTTTTGGCCTAATTATTTAGTTTTTTTGCATAACACAGCCAGAGAGGGACAGAGAACAAGGAGCAAACTTGACTTTTCATATTGGGTACACTCTAACAGAAGCATTATCTTAACTAGGCCTATTCTGTCACGGTCGACATCAATAATATATCCCTGAAAATTCCCCAATCCCCTGTATTGTACAATCAATCCCCATGATTGATCTCCTCAAATTAAATGTGATATTATGTCCACAGTATTTATTTAATTCTTTTTAAATAAAATAAAAAAGTCCATAAGAAAAAAGCTCCCCCTATTGAGTGAAATATGAATTATTAATGTAAAATATTATATGTGTATAAGATAGATATCCTGGAGCCAATTCATATGTACTGAATTGGACTATATCGGACTAACGTTGCAAAATTATGGCCCGAAAACTTTTGGAGATAGATGTCCACCTTGTGTTAACAATTTTAGAACAGACCTTTCCCAAAATCAAGCCAGTTCTTCCTCGCACTAAGGTCTATTTAGGTATAAAATTTGAAGATGAGCCATGATACCATTTTTGAGATATTGCGCACTGAAGTTTCCGATCTTAACACGAAGGATCTGCGACGGACACGGACACAGTGGTAACAATGATGATTTCATAATATCCCCGACTTTGCAGGATTATACAAACGGTGATTTGGGAAAATCCCAGTATGCTACAGGAGGTTTAATGTCTCTTTTTTAATCTTTATCGGCCGTTGTTCCATTTGGAAAGAAGTTGTCGATGTCCCAATTTAAAAAAAAAGTTTTGGGTTTTTATTAAGTTCTGCCTGCAGGTCATAGCGACAGCCTTTACACCCTCTCCCCTGTATGTTGAAGCATTTTGTGAAGATTTAACAGGATAAACTGGGTGTCATCTCCTCTCGATTACAACTGGAGGCCTTCCTTTCCCAGATGCTTGATTAGCGGGTCACCATGTCCAACCCACAAATCCTGGTTGCAAAAAGGGCCCCTTACAGATTATTGGTTATAATGTAATGACAGATCATTTATCCTATTGCAAAATAATCAGAACGGTGTACCATCGATTGAGTATACCGTGTCATTTCCAGCTGGGGAAAATAATGATGATGACTGTTCCTTCTTGTCTTTCATCTTACATCAGTGTGTGGGCTCAGACTCCACTTCAGAGGGAGGAAGTACAATAAACAGGAAGCCTTGGTGAAACCTCGCTCTAATTGACTTTATTGCCCCTGTAAACACAAACTGCAGCCTCAGCTGAGTGTGTGCGTCCTTTAAACAACCAATATCATGGGTGTAAAACCACCGGCACAAGCTCCTCTCTAAACAACATAAAACATCTGAAGTGGAGGTGGACCAAGACCTCAGAAACAGGAAACAGGAAGACACTTTCATTTGTACAATTTCTCAGTTCACACTGAATGGAGCATTCTGTCGGAAAAGAGTCATTAACAGCTAAGTTTGGTTATTTCGCAGTTATTCAGTATTTTAGGCAGGAGTTAACAGGCGCTCATGGCAACTCTAGTGTCGATTTAACTCCTACAGAGTTGTATTCAACACTTTTTCAGGGATAATATAGTTACACACTCTCCAGAGTAAAATTAACATTTTCAAAATAGTTAAATATTTAACACGCTGCCAGAGTTCATGTTTTAACTATCAAACAAAGTTAAACACTGAGAGTAGACAATTAACTCTGCTTTTGAGTTACATATTTTACCATTTAGGTGGTGTTAGTTTCATTTTCTACAGTTTTAAGCTAACCACACTGGAAAAAATATCCCATTTAATTATCAGGAGAAATTCCAATAAACAAAATAATTTTTGAACATTCATTTGTTCATGTTTTTTCTCCCATGCAGTCATCAAAACATGCTTACACATTTGAAAACATAGTGAATGTGCTCCATTTTCCCCAAATCAATATGTTGTCTGCAGGAATGTGATAAAAAAATCACCAGTACAGCATAAAGGGACAAATTGACACAAAAATGGCCCAAAGGAACAGTTTGCCTGGCATGGATGCATAGATGCATAGATGCATAGATGCATAGATGCATAGATGCATGGATGCATAGATGCATCTCCATGGTGATGCAGAAGCTGTCCGTCTTGTTCTTCTGATGGTCAAGGAGCTACTGCTGCCGACCCTTCTTGTTGTGGAGAAGCTTGTCCAAGCTGCAGCATGACTAAGATTGAGATAAAGAAACTGAACATGAGACACTAGAATAATGTGCACCACAAATAAAACTACATAATAGAAATAAATAATAAACAATAACCTGTGAAAGACAAGAAGTCTCAAAACTGCATCCATGTACTGATTTTTGGGGTCTTCAGTGCCCTTGGTTACGGTAGAAGAAGATGCACCAGCAACAACAAGGGGGTCACTTCCTGGTCACAGGCTGAGGGAAAGAGTCGCAAAAATTAGCTGAGAACTCTACAAATTGCATCCATCTGTTTTTTTCCCCCGTGGAATAGAAGAAAGTCAAAACGTCCTTCAATGACATCCAGCTTCACATACTTCAGCAGCAGGCAGGACTTCAGCTGGACCAGCAGTTTTACTGAGACAATGGAAGAGAGTATGACGGGTTAAATTAACATTTAAAGGGAGAACAGTTAAGAAGTCCAAGACACACCGATGATGGCGATGAGTATCATTAGGATTTTATCAATACTGCTTATCGTTCTGGTTTTTTATCATCACTCTTCTCGGCTCTTTTCTATTGCTAAATCTTTTTTTTTTTTTAAATATAATCTATTAAAAAGGTTAGACTCAGAACAGGTTTAGAATTAAGTATATTATACTGTATATGCCAATGTCGCTTCTAAAGGAATGTTTTCATCATCAAACTCATTAATTTCTCATGGGAGACAATTTGAAATAATATTACTACATTTTATTTATAATGTCAGTAAAGTAACTCATATTCTTGACGTAACAACACTGAGCGAAGTTTAGAAAAAAACGTGTTTTTATATAATTCTACAAAATTTTAATAAATAAATAACCCTAATGAATGAAAATAAATACATTTTCCGAAGTATGAATCAAATAGTTTTACTGTAAAGACACACTAGGTACGGGGATCTTCATCAAATTATGCAAAGACATTAAAATATATCTGTAAAGTGGTTATATTGGAATTTATCCCTATTCAGGCTCAGACAAGATTCATTAATGTAAATACACAGAAGTTTGTTTCAATCCCTTTGAGCGTTAACATAAATTGCTATTCCATCATCCTTAACCAAGTTATTGATTTGTAACACGTGTATTCTTCTTTAATTGTAATGTCTTAGTTAACAGTAGATTAGTGAAATGTCAGGGCGGAGCTCCATCACATCTCTGCAGAGTTGTATTAACACTGATGTGATCAACTCTGTCAAAGAACTCCAACACTGAACACCGTCTGCTACTTTTTTTTTCGCATTTAGCTCCAAGCATCATTTAAAATGAATCAATGTTGAGTAATAATAGTAATCACTATTCACTAAGCCAAAAATGTTGTTCTGCCATGTTTGAGAAACCTAAATGAGCCAACCTTGCCTCCGCCTGAAGAACCGAAGAAGACTTATAACTTTATCGAGTCTTTTTCAACATCCTTGATTTGTTTCTTCATGTAGGTTTTATTTTGGTACTTCCGCTGATGCCAGTGTAAATTTGCATTTTAGCTGAATATTTATTTTTGTGTTTAATATTTATGTTCAACATTAAGATTTAGATTTATCAATTTATTACATTTAGATTTAGATTTAACATTAAGATATAACATTTAGATTTAATGTTTAGAGTTAATAGTTACATTCAATTTTTTTTATTTAACATTAAGATATAACATTTAGATTTAATGTTTAGATTTAATAGTTACATTCAATTTTTTTTATTTAACATTAAGATATAACATTTAGATTTAATGTTTAGATTTAACAGTTACATTAAATTTTTTTTATTTAACATTAAGATATAACATTTAGATATAATATTTACATATAAAATTTACATTTAGATTTAATATTTACATTTAACCTTTGGATTTAGATTCAACATTTAGACGTAACATTTATATTTTATATTAAAACATTTTATTTAACAGATATTTCCTAGTAAGATATATATGACTACGTTCATAGGTATTGCTGTAAATGTCATTTAAAAAAGTGACTTTTTCAGCATGTGCTATGTTTCAAACAGTGCTCCATATGAACCAGCCCATCCTGAGAAACAGATTCCCTTGTCTGGTTTCCATTGTACACAAAACAAGAACATCAACGACAAGGTAGCATCATTTTTGACTGTTGTGTTTTTTTTGACTGTAGTAAATGTTCTTGTTTTCAGACAGCAGGTAGTCCCTAAATGGATTAAACAAAGGAAATTATGCATTTAATATCCATCATGACTTTAGAAATGACATGCAATGTCGATTTAAAGTATGTTAGTTTTTCCAAAACTACAAAGTTATTTTTGTGTGAACATGCTGACTGGTGTGTCTAAGCTGCTCCCACAAATACAGACATTTCCACTGAGTGCTCGGTGGAACAAACCTTTTGGCCACCAAAATATTTACTTTGTGTAAAGAAACTCAAACTTCAGGAACGAGGGGGGCAGAAAAAAGACGTTTACTCTCTGGGGATTATGTAACAGGGCCATGACTTGAAACAGAAGCACTTAAAGGATGATATCTTTAAAACCATCCTTAGCTGAGGAAGAGGAAGATACAACCCACATCTCTGACTGCTATATTGTCATTCAGTTTATTTATCATTAATATCATTATTAATATACACAGACTCTATTAACTGTTGTACAGCATTAAAAAGTTGATTTCTGGCAATGACTGTTAGACGTCTTTCTGGGTTTAAGGAGCTATTATTCAGATGGCTAATGACTTAATGTTGATCATACAGTATCATATATATGATATATATTATACTGATTTTTTTTTATTTTATGGCATGACAGCAAAGTGTTCACTTAAAATACAATCGGACCTATTCCAAGTAGCAAAGTTGAGTGGTGAAGGAATTTAGTCACTTGAATTAAACTATATCAATCATATTGACCCAGACCCAAATACATTCAGTTACGCCAACAAAAGAATAATAATATGGAAGAAAACCAACTTAATCTTGTAGAGATACTTTCCATGACTTTTTAAAGTTCATTTAAAGAATTGTTTTTTTCTGTGACCATGTGGTGCTGGCGTTGTCGTGTTCATTAAGATAAGATAAAATAAGATAAGATAAACATTAGTAATGTTTTTGATTAATTGAATCCATCTCTAAATGTGTTGGTTCATTTATTTAATGTCATCTTTGATCCACTTTGATCCAAAGAGAATCTCTAAACAGAAATAATGACTAAACTGTTGATTGCAACCGGTCTGCTCATCAAACCGCTTTCATTCCATGCCTTGTCCGACGTTTTTTTGTGACGATACTACCATAGAATCATTTATTTCTTCTATTTCTATGTTATTTTAGATTATTAGTAAACGTTTTTAATCCAAAATGCGACTAAGAATTTCTAAAACAAGATCTTTTTCTGAATCAGAAGGCTTCTAAAGCTAAAGCTACCATGTTGCTTATTGTGTGGGCGGTCACGTCTTTATGAATGTCCATGAGTAAATCTGCAGGGAGTCTGGATTTGTGTTCATTTCAGGCTGGGTGTTTAAGGGAAGTCAGGATCATGTTGACAGTGACACAGAAAGACCCAGCCTGGAGGCACCAAGACAAGAACCTTTGTTTTAATGCAGTGCACGCATAAGCTTGGATGTTATGTCCACTTTTACACACACACACACACACACACACACAAACATATACACAGTCTTTTTTCTCTCTGTCTTTCTCCAGGGACATAAATATTTCAGAGAGTTGTTTTTTGTTCCAGTCTGCTGGGCTGGACCTGCCCGTAGCGGAGGAGCTAACACCGGTTTCTGGCGGAAAGGGACGCAAGTTCATGACCCATACAGAGAAAATAAAACCAATAGAAGAAATATGCTCTAATGAGTTTATAGTTTTTGTTGCAAGGACAGAGGAAGTCTTTGGGGGAAAACTTAAGATGTAGAAAATAATTGTGCTCCAGTCCAGTCGGCAATGCAGATTGGCTTCTCTTCTTTAGATTATTTGCTAATTCCTTTCGTGTGTGCAGAAAATGCATCGCATCACACCGACCTTTGACTCCCATCAAATCAGTTCGCCTTACTGAAGAAGCCAGATGTTTTCTTAGAAATACTCAGGTGATTCACATCCCTAATATTAGAACGTAACCCGCTGAAGCATTCAATTTCCACAGGAGTTGAGATTCCACTCTAAATATAAATCAGATATTAAGTGCTATATCTATCTATCCATCCATCCATCCATCCAATCCATCAGTCCATTTTCCATACTGGGTGAAAGGTCTTGGCTTTCTCCGAAGTGAGGGTCATACACTTCACATAAAGGCAACCTTAGTAAACACAAAATACAAGTTTTAGATTATAATTCTATCAAATAAGACAAAGATGTTATATAATACTTAAATCATTATATTAAAAAACTATTTGTCGCTCTTAAATGCTAGTTGTGTCTAGTTCTAAAGCAGCAACAACTGCAACCAAACGCTTCCTGGTCAATGGAGATCAGTCTCCCTGGAGGGTTTCTTGAACATGGACTGCTCATTTCAGGTCCCACAAATCATCTCAATGGGGTTCGAGTCCAGATTTTGACCAGGGCATCACTAAACTATAATATAATTCCTTATCGGTCAGCAACTCGGAGGTGGACTTAATCCTTGATTGTCCTTCAAAATGATCTGGTAGACAGCAGAGGTCATGTTTCCCTCAATAATTGCAAGTCATCTTGACCCTGAAGCGACAAGACACCACAAAACCATACTCCCATCTCATTACTCCATACACCGTAGGTACATTCTTCACTTTGTGGAGTGCTGTGATTTGTTTACAACAGATGTATTTGGACCATCAGTCTATAGAACATTCATCTAAAACATCTCTGTGTCATCTAGGGGGGTTGTAGGAAATAGGATGAGAAATAGAATTGTTCTTCTGGAGTAGCAGTGGCCTTTGCCTCGCCTCTCTCCCTTGGACCCAACTTTTCCCTGTGTCTCTTAAGTAGTGGAGCAATAAAGACTGACCTTGATTGAGGTGAGAGAGGCCTACAGTGTCTACATTAATAATACCAATTTTTCATCAGTAGCATTTGGGTAATTCTGCATCAATGCTGCAGTATTGATCTGATAAATCAGTAGTTGTTTACTCGGACAATGTTAGCTGAACGACAGCTATCTAGCCACAGACACAAACCGTGAGAGAGAAGCTCGTAAACACAGTTGGGGGAGAGTAAACCAGAACTAAAGACCAAATAGTGGACTCACATTTATCACGTTCATTTAAACACGTGCAAAACACAACTTTAGACTGTGAATATTTCAATGATAGGAGACGGGATCTAGTTCCATTATACCATACTTTAATAATAAAAGGGAAAAAAGATATTGACTTTAGTAATACGCAGCTGAACAGTTGTGAATATATAAGTTTCCATCAAAGTTTTGATTAAAATATGATTTATAAATCTATGTTGACTGTTTCTGTACTGAGATTTATAAGTCTGGCATGAAGTATCAGGAAGAGATTCAAACTTTTCCATTACTATATGACATTTTAATATTCTCCTCTCCCTGGTAAACATGTCACATTTTCCCACTAAGGCAAATTTTCTAAATATACCTGCAAACTCCTGGCATATTTATCATCATATCTGTCTGATCAGAGGAAAGCTGAGATGTTTGCAACATAATTTTCTGCTTTCAAACGTCATGCAGCTCTGTATATAGCCTTGAAATTGCCATACGCGCTCCCTCATTTTCTGAGGGGGGTCACTCAGCCGAATCGTACAGTTTCCCCATCAAAAATGTGTGTGTGTGTGTAGGCCCGAGGATACTGAACATGGAAGACTTGCCCAATCTGACAGAGAAATATAAAATCTCTATTTTCTCAACAGGGCTTTAGGTTTTACAACCACAGAGGGAGAGAGGGGCAACATATTCTGACACAAGCGAGTAAAAAGCTAAGAGAAACAGATATATCGTTCAAGATTGAGCCGGCAGCTGACAAGGAAAGAATGATCTAATAAAAACACCTATGTGAGATCATAAAGTATGAACTTTTTTTTGTGGGCTGAATATTTGACCATATACATTTCATGGAAGAAACCTTCTATGTGATCAGTTCTGGTTCCAAAGAACAGAAAGATAAATGTCTTTCTTTCATATGAATATTAAAAGAAATCACATATGATATAAAAGGAATAAAGTATCCCTGCACGCTTTTGGTCATTCGCACTTATCACCAAACTCATGTTCCTTTGATCTTCAGGTGAAATGAGAAATAGATGACAAATGAAGTTATTCGTCCACAAAACACGGCTTGGAGCAATTTTATTGGCCGTTCACATGACAACGGAGTTTCTGGGGCCTGAGAGGGCAAACTTTTTAAAGTACATTTCCATTCCTCTTCTTCCGGCTGTTCCCTTTAGGGTTTGCCACAGCAGGTCATCTGTTTTTCATCTCGCCCTGTCCTCTGCATCTTCCTGTGATACACCAACCAACTACATGTCCTCTCTCACCACATCCGGAAACCGCCTCTTTGGTCTTCTCCTTCTTCTCCTGCCTGACAGCTCCAGCCTTCTTCTACCCTCATATCCCCTATCCCACCTTTTCACGTGTCCAAACCATCTCAATCTGGCCTCCCTTACTTTATCTCCAGGACTTCTAACATGGGCGGTCCCTCTGATGCGCTCCTTTCTATTTCTCTCAATCCTCGTCACTCCCGAAGAAAAATCCTAACATCTTCAGCTCTGCCCACCTCCAGCTCTGCTTCCTGTCCTTCGGTCAAAGCCGTCGTCTGTAATCCATCCCGCAGAGCTGCTCTCACTACCATCTTGGAAACCTTTCCTCTAACTCCTGCTGCTTCTCACGGATAACTTCTGACACTCTTCTCCACCCACTACACCCTGCCTGCACTCGCTTCTTCACCTCTTTTCCACACTCCCCGTTGCTCTGAACAACTGAACACAAGTACTTAAACTCCTGCACCTTCCTCAGGAGTTTTATGTCCATGTAAGACGTAAGATGAAATTCTTGTGGAAGGTGTGACGAAGTTGCTCTCTTTTCGACTGGTTATTATGGTTTCAACTTGAAATCCATGCACAGACGGAACAACAATAAAAACATCTTTTTTTTAGGCTAGTCCATCTTGTATGTTTTGCAGACACATGATGTTATAAGGTGGGGTTAATTTAACACCACCATTTACGAGCCTGGCATTCATGCTACAGCATTTTCAATTTTTTTGTGGATCCGTGTGAATCAGGATCATGTTCACACAAGAATTCACAGCTTTTTTAAAATGCAGAGGAAAACTTTTAACTTTTTTTTTTTAACCTTTTGGCGTAGAGCCTGCAATAACACAATGGTGTTTAAGATTAATAAATCCAAAATTCAGACATTTAGAAATATATTTTCAAATCCAACCAATGCCTAGGAAGTTTATGTAAAAAAAGAAAAAGAAACTCCCCCTGTGTAAAATATGAACTTTTAGAGCAAAATAAGAGAGATCCCCTCAAGTTGATTCTTATGCATCACATTTGGATTTTATTGCACGAGCGGTTAAGAAATAATGGCCGAAAAGACTGTGAATTTGGCGGGGTATAAAAATTGGAAATGATCCATGAAATGGTTTCTGAGTTACCGCGTTAACAAGAAGGAGTTGGCATGGCAAAACCGGTTCCGTAATATCCTCTTTTAAGCTACACATTTGGATTTTCTTAGCTGACTGAGTGACGCCCAAAACCCTGAATTCCAAATAAAGCAGAGCAAAGAACTGGTTATGAATAGAAGGTGTGCGGCCAACAGTTTCCGCGGAATAAAACCCCACAAATTCATGTAGACTAATCAGCTGTGAATGCTAGCGAGGTAGATGCCAGGTTTCATCTGTTTTCACACATCTTATCATTACCCAGACCCACAGAAATTGATTGAGCAGCTGCATTATTTCTCCACTTTAAGGCCCATGAGCACACACACACACACACACACACACGCACACACACACAAAGATATTATCACACACTTAGAGCACACGTGCACATAAAGAGAACTCTTCGGGCGCGAGCGTAGCCCCGTCCTGTGATTGCAAATTAGTGCTTACAGGCCTGCAGCGTCCGTGATTGTCAATTGCATATTACTCAGCCTCTATTCAGAGACGGAGTGAAGAGCCGTCACGGGAGTTATCCTCAGTCTTCATTATCACATTATCATTCTGGGTGGTGAAATATTGATTTTTTTCTTTTTGCTCCTTCCTTAGACGTCATTCCCATAATATGATGCAGTGTTTGGGGCATGTATGCACATTCTGAGAGGTGGTGGCGGAATTTTTAAAAAGGTTCCCCCCATCCCCCGACTGTAATGTCTCTCCCCTCATTCTTATGCCATGACAAGACGCATAAGTCTCATCACACCTCAGCATGAACTCCCTCACCTTTCTTTGTGTGTCCGACTGGAATTTCGGACCGCTTTCAACGGAGATGGAATTAACAGGTGTAATTAATAAGATTAATAAGGAGTGCATTCCTGGTATTGTGCAATTTGGCTCAAAGTCATGGTTTACTGGGACACTTAATGGAGCTGAGCCATCGTTAAGGAAATTTATTTCCTATTTTACAGCTCAAGGCAAAATGTCTGCTGTGAAGAAAAAAAAGGTCTATTGTTTTCCTGGTCGTCCAGTGGCTGCTCTGTTTAAATTTTCTTTATTCTAAGGTGGGGGAGTTCCATTCTTAACATTCTTTTCCATCAAGGAGGATCTGTTAAAAGCATGTTGTATTCTTATTGAAATGCAGAAATAGAATAAATACATTTTGAAATATATTTTTATGTTGTTTTTTTTTGCAGCATTTCATCGATTTTAAAAGAATGTGTCTTGAATGATAACACTGCGGGAAAAATGTGGCCCAGGTCTGATTTTATGCACATATGTGTCTTTTTCATGGCAGTTTGATCATAAACCACACGGAATCTGATCTTTTCCAGATCCGATTTGGGCTACTTCCATATGTGGTCCTAAATCAAACGCAGGTCAGATTTTTTCATGTCAGATTGGAATTCATTCAATTCAATTTAAGTCATTTTCCATCAACATTCATCAAAAAGCTGTGCCGGCGGGGGTTGCTTTTCACTCAAAAACATCACTATAATCACTTTCACAATCAACAAAAGCCTTCAAACTTATTTTAGCGGCTTCCATTATGCTTCTTTATTGACAGCATGTTGCTTGTGATGCCTTCGTTGTTGTTTTTTTTGCGCATGCTGGTCAGTATAGATCCGTGAACTGTTCATACTGGAGTTTGATACAGGACACATTTTAAAAGTAATGTGAACAGCTACACGAAAAAATCACATATGAGAAAAAATCCGACTTGGACATAAACCCGTTTAATCCCAAATTTTTCCCTTCAAAAATAAGTGCATGCATTCCACTCCTTAGACCTCCCTGACATATAATATGTATGATTTTTTTCATTTCATATTGGTTATGTGACAACAATTGTTGCCGCTGGGAAACCGCATAGTCTGAATTTACACAAATTCACACTAACATGTGTAACATATTATAACCAGGCATGGTTACAAGTTTGTTCAGAACTTTATTAGATACATAAAGATGGCAATGCATACTGAAGGGAACTAAAAATGACTAAAATGCAATTATTGTATTTCACAGTCTCATTAAAGAGTTAAATAACCGTAGAGCTAAGAGTGTTTGAACTTACAAAATAAGAACTGACAATAGTTCACAAAAATAAAACATCGTGGCAGTACCTTAGATTGACTTAACATTTACTGTCCACTAACATCAAGGCCAGAAAACGAGTGAACAGTATTATTCAGCAAAAGCACAAACCAGTGCACGTAATTATGTACTGTACTTCAAAAACAGTGCAAAGGGTATAAGGGCATACTGTAAGGTAATCAAAATATTTATTTCACAGTTTCATGAACCGGTTTCAATAAATTTGATTCATGTCACATAGGAGCAAAGCGAAGCTCAAAGGCTTATTGGTTAGATTTCACTCTCCATGGAAAATGTTGAAGTACTCAATGTGGATTGGTATATCACACTTCTCGCATCCATACACAGTGCAGTTGTGGCACCGTCTGCATCTTCGGTAACGTTTTCCCGTGTTGACAGGCCAGTGATGTTTCCCATCACCTCTTGTGGAAGCCTGAGATTTTGCAATTGCAGATATTCTGCCTTGGCAAAGAGGTTGTTTCCCATATCTCTTAGAGATATCCAGGGACAAAACCCGCTGAAAGGTCAGGAGGTCACAATCACTGCAAACAACATCTCTGAAGAACAGCCAGCTCTTCACCACTGCACTGTGAAGGGACCAAGCCAGGACTGGCCATCACCACTTCTTTGACCTTATTGCAAATCTATATCTTGACACCTGAAGATCATGCAGATCCACGCCGCCCATGTTTTGGTTGTATGTGAGGAAACACAAAGGCTCTGGCACTTTGACAAAGGCTTTTTTCTCTTTGCTCCACCTGGATGTTTGACCATCTGAATATTCTGCGGCATTGGTTGCCATGGTTACAACACTGTTATCCTTCCATCGCACCAGTAACTTCTTCCCCCATTTTTCTGTTATTGTGATGCTTATAATGAAGAAACAGATAATAACTCCGGTTTACTACTACAGTTTACCGGAGACACGAGGGAGGGGGGGCATGTTGGTACCTCTGAGTGGTTTAACTCTGACTAACCTAATATCATTACAACATTAGCAAACAGTAAGTTATTAGTGAAAACGTTTTGGTTGGTAAACTCACCAGAAATGTTACGTTAACATCAACATCATCTAAAGTAAAGTTTGAAGCAAACCATGTATTAAGGCTCCTCTAATGTAAATAGATAATTATGTGCAAACAACAACCTGTCAAGATTTAACTATCTTGATGGAAAACTGATGTCATAAAGCAGGAAAACGGATCAGAACACACCACAGAGAAAAAGCTTCGTCCATTCCCTTTAAAATAATGATATCCACAGATTCAGAAAATGTGCAATGTATGAGGCCATAACAAAGTTACTGACATAAAGGAGACAGAAACAAACTTTTGGAGGTCATGTCTGAGAGCCGGTCGTCATTATTCTGTTGCTGGATGCGGTTTTGAGCCCGGCTTTATAAGAAGGCTCTCTTCGGCTGACTCCTTCTTGCCTTTTTATTTCTTTGTACTTCTGAAGCCTCTATTCCACACCGCAATTGTAAACAATGTGCATCACCCAATTTGAACCTTTATTCTTAAAAAAAAAAAACTCCTCAGTCAACAGCTAACCTTCCTTTGCAACGCAAATGAGCGCCAAGATGTCTAACAAACATGCTTCCTAAAGTAAGAGTAGGAATATGCAGTAATGAACTCTTAAACTTTTGCACATCACAAAAATTCCTTACAGTTAATACCAAAGCAAGCCTGAAAATAAACACACTGTTGTTTATGATAATTAGCTGAATAATGAGAAAAGAAAACTTCCCAACCACAACACATCATGGTTTACTTCTTACTGAAGCCAGGAAAAGACACAAAACAGGGAAACCATGGACCACTCAAACTCAGTTTTCAAAAGCATGGTTTGTTGGCGAGCCAAACCCCAATCGGAAAATGTGCGTCATCACGCTGTTAATGACCAGATGACAAATATCTCTGAATATTCAGAAATGAGGGAACAATCATGGTGACCCCACTTGCTCCGTCCTCCTTGTTGGAGTCGGATGCACACATTGTTCTCTGTGTGAAAAAATGAACTCTTCACCTTTTCTGCAGGGAGGAGGGAGCTTGTAAATTGGCCCCTGCTGACACTGGAATAGCAGGCAGATTGGAACGTGCTTGTGTTTGAGCACGCTCCAAGACCCGGCTACATCTGAGAGTCTGTGAGCAACGTGGTAAAAAATATGTCAGCATCACTGTAAGCAAATGAATAAAGGCTTTATTCTTATTCATAGGACATCCGTGAAACAGCATGGAGACGTTCTACTGCTGGTTGATAGAGCAATTTTTTTTACAATTTAAAAAAGTACAACACAAAAAAGTATGATGCTGGGTCTGAAACTAACTGTCTCCCTAATCTATCTTTCAAATTTGAGTGTTTAAGTGCAATTGTTCTGGCAGATGTCAGAATGTAGTATACTAAGAGTTGACCCGGGTGGCTCAAAACAGCCCAAAAACTTTAGAATGGAAGCCTGGGACACTTCTCTACGTCACTGGTCACCATGTTGGTGAAAGAGGAGAGGCTTATAAGACTGTAAAAATGGCTGCCAAAGGTGACGGTTTACAGCACACAACAATAGCACGATAGCATATATACGTAAAGCAGGTGCCGCATTGCCGCAGTGGGCAGTGCATTTGCCTCACAAGAAAGGTTCTGGGTTTTATTCCACCTCTGCCTTTGAGTTTGCATGTTCTCCCTGTGTTTTTGTGGGTTCTCTGCAGGTACTCGGGCTTCATTCTATAGTCCAAAAATATTCAATATAGTTGAATTTGTGACATTAAATTGCCTCTAGGTGTGAATGTTAGCATGTATGTTTGTTTGTCTTTCTCTATGTGATGGACTGAGAGCAAAATCTACCCAACCTCGAACTGTATGTACATATATTATCAACGTACAGCCATGAGTTGACGTGAGTGGACAAAAGTATATACACCTGATAATACAGATGTCATCAGTATGGCAAATTCCGCATTGTTTGTGTCGTTTGCTCAAGTTAAAATATTTCATCAGGGGTAAGAAATTTGCGTGACTCTCTGATACATCGGCAGTGAGATTCTCCAAATGTCACTTGTTCTGCTATGGCAGCTCCCTGACCTGCCTGCAATTGGCCTGGCATCGTCATAGTAGGATTGATGCTGGGTCATGGTGTAGGATTCCAAAAACATACACAAGAAGCTGGATCCATTCCATCTTCTGGAAAAGCCTCAAACTCTAAGCTCCTCGGTTTCTGCTCGGGGCTAAAAATTTTTACTTCTTGTTGTAGATAAGTTGTTTCACGAGTTTGTGGCCATCCATATTGGTGAATCTGGATCTATTCTTCATCTACGTGCAAATTATTACCTTTCAAAAAGGCTTGGAATTAATTTGATGACTCATCATATATATGTGGCTGATCAGATATTATTATTCAACTCTCATTGGAGCAGGAGATAATGATATGCATATGTCTGAATGGGAGAGGAATCCAATGGGAGGATTGCTGAGAATCCGACGTGAGCACAGAATGGATTTCTCCCGGCCTATAACCACCAGATGTGTTGTGAACCGCTCTGAAACAAAATGAGGGTGAATATGTTTTGGACTATTTCCTGAGTAAATCAAGCCGTTCGAAGCAGCTAAACCTGAATCAAAGCAGTCATTTACACAATAATCAATGATGAGAACGATCATTAGTTGTAGCGCTTCAATTGCCCGGAGTAATGGGTGCAACACAAAGACTTCCTCCTCCTCCTGTCCATTGCTTGATTATTTGTGGAGGAGCAGGCATTAGCAGATGAAGTATCATGTAAGGTCGATGAGTGTTTGTGATAACTCTGGAGGGCAGCTCAATACGTGGATTTGTTTATCTACTCTCTGCATTCACAGGGGGCATATTTATACCAACACAGCAGGCTACAGATCCAGCAGACCAGAAACATGATCGCCAGCTACTGCATGATTTCAGCGAAGAAAGTTCCCAAAGTACCCAATAATGTGATGCAATATTCACACTATGAATACGTTGTACAGCCTCTGCGGGGATTCAAGCTCAGTTTGTTACAGAATTGAAAGCAGACAGCTGGTAAGTATAGGGAAAGTGTTTAGTTTTCACCAACAGCCGTCTTCCTATTGTTGTAATGATGTGTTTTTTTTCGCCAACAATGTTATCGTCCCCATAGACTTCTTATTTTTCTCTTCAATAAACGCAACAGAAAGATTCGATTTTTCGTACAATATTCCAACGGGGGCCTATGCAATTTTTTGTGGAACTCAGTAAAGTTTGTTTATCGGAGTTAGGCTTATTTAGTTCTGTGGATCGTATTTGATTTAAAGTTTCTCTCCAATATTGTAACTTCTAAAATGTTTGTTCACGTTATTTAGAAATGCAGATGTATGAGTTTTTGTGACTGTGTATTGATGTTTACACGTTTACTGTGCATCATGGCCAGTTATAGAAATAGATAGATAGATAGATAGATAGATAGATAGATAGATAGATAGATAGATAGATAGATAGATAGATAGATAGATAGATAGATAGATAGATAGATAGATAGATAGACAAACACTTTATTAATGCCCAAAAATGTATGACATTTTATGCAATAGGGTGTCTTATAAACATGTATAGATAAGTACATATACATAGATAAACATATATATATATATATATATATATATATATTACCCTTATTAGACTTTTTTGTTTTGGTTGTATCAAGTTACACAAGTCCTCACAAGCTTTAATACAACTAATATATCCTACTTATTGAATAGGACTTTCTCAATATCCATGCCTCTTCAGTGTCTCCTTTGACCTGTGTTGTCCTCCAAGGCTCCACCCATGGCCCCTTACTCTTGAGTATAAACATGCAGCCACTGGGTCATATTCTAAACAGGTTCAGTCACACTTCTCAGTAAGAATTACAGACATTACAGGGTTAGAACGTTGGAGTCTTATGGAAAATAGATGTCAAATTTATTAACGCATGAGACATTTACAATCACAGCTGTCATTAATCTACACTAATACCTTCACATCTTTTCCCTCTGCAGGTCCATTTTGATATTGGCACGGCTTGTTTAAGAAAAAGTAAGAGCTCTCTTCGACTCTACAGTCATCTGCTTCATCAAACACTACCCCCATTCACAGAAGGCCATTTACAGTCCATTTAGTGTGGTGTGATAATGGGTCTGCGATGTTGCCCCTCGATCACGAGGCAGAAAAGCAAGATAGGGACGTGATTTTTGACAACATGGTAAAATCGTCCAGTGTGTAAAATTTAGGGGTATCTCCCTGAATAGATGTGATATAATATTTGTAACTAGGTTCTTTGTGTAGTTTCAGATGAAATAAAAAAAAAATGTTGTAATGTTTGTTCCAAAAGAGTATTTTTTAACTCCATGGACCATCCATATGGAGGCCAGCATGTTCGTACTGATGTCTACTGTTACCGTATTTTGAAAAATGGTATATCATATTTATTATTTAGAACAATGACAACAAGCTCAACGTCGCACCAAACCACGCCGTCAAAGCAAATATGAAGAAATGTTTGGATGTGGAATCCTCCGGCAGGAGCTGCTGCTCCTTCATGTGGAAGGGGACCAGCTAAGGAGGCTCAGGTAGTCACTGAGTGTAATGCCTCCAGGATGCCTCCCTTTGGAGGTTCGTTATGCAATTCGGGAATTACCTTCTTGGCCTGTAGCCACTGTGACCCAATCCTGGAAGAGTGTAAGAAAATGGCTGGCTGGATGATGATGATGACCAGCGCCTTTTCTTCTGTGTTTTCTGTTCAGAATCTATGTCGAAGTTATGAGCGAAATAATCAATTTCCGCACCATTTTAACATCCCCTGAAATTAACCACAACCTAACCTAACCTGATCTAGTCTTAAATCTCACCTTATTCCAGTAAATGAGCCTTATAACCCAGAACACATAGCTCATCGCCGTAAGGAACGTGATTTGAAGTGAAAACTGATTCAAATATAAGGCTGGGTTTGCATGAAGTGAGAATGGAGTAACCCTGTCAGTCATCACAACCTACTTCTGCTACACCTCTAAGGAGAAGTACCTGAAGTAATTCTGCAGGGAGTTATGAATATGTTGTCTGATAAGCATTCCAAGTCCGATAAAAACAAACCAACCTGCAAGCCCCAATGTGGAAGCATGCTGCAAGCAAGAGAATAAACTTTATTAAGTCGCACATTTATGTTACAGCTTGCTCACTCAACCACACTTAGGGCATGGAAGAAACAACCTGCGGGCAATATCTTTATTTCCAATTCATGCTTTATTCATTTTTCCACCCAGCGGATCCGTACATATGCAAGTTTAAATAATCAAACTAAAAAAAAAACGGCTGATTTAATCACAAAATGTCTGAACCAAAAAACAGTTGGCAGCAGTTGAAAAGAGATGGAGAGAAAATTTCATATTTGAACACACTATTTATAACCCCTAAAGTCGGGGATATTATGAATATCTCATTACTGTGTGTCATGGATCATTTTTAAGTTTCATACCAACATAGACCTTATTGCGAGGACGAACTGGATGAATTTAGAGAAGATTGGTTGTATATTTCCGACATTGGGGGAGCTTTATCTCCAAAACAATTTGGGCCATAATTACTCAACTTTTAGTCCCATTAAGTCCAAATTAGGTGCATATGAATTGAGTGGAGGAGATTAGTCTTTTATATATGTATTTTATTGTAATAATTCCTATTTTACACACTAGGGGGAGCTTTTTTTAAAATGGAAAACTCTGTTTTTCGGAAATAACGTCATAATGTTGGCCTAATTTAGTAAAAGTTTGGTTCATGTGAATCCACTCGAGGAGATATATATTGTCATACTTTATCCTAGTAGTTCATAATTTGCTCACTAGAGGGATCTTTTTCACGAAAAAAAATGGTTTGACCGTTTTTTTCATATTTATTTTTCTTGCATTCATATTTCTAGTCTTCTATGCTTCGTACGACAAGTTTAAACAAAAATCTTTTTGAAAAAAGAAGAAACTCGGTCATATCAATTAATGTTAAAGTTAATGTCAATTTGATTGAAATTACGTTTATCTTCCAAATATGAAATTGTTTTCATGAAAAAATACATATTGCATTCAAACAAATGTAACAGCTAGCTACATATGATCATGCTGTCGGGGATGTCAGTGCTGGCCTTGTTTAATGTTTTGGATGACACCCGCAGTACGGTGATCAGGTCATTGGCTTCAGGAATTTAAGACGTCCCTCTCGACAGCTTCTCAAACATCCATTGTTTTGAAATTTTTTATATTGATTACATAGCGTAATTTGTTGAGAACAAAATAACATAAAAATGATCAATAGAAACCAAATCATTAACCCATTGAAGTTGGATTCAAAATTATGCTCACAATCAAAGTGGAAAAATTAGACCCCTGGTTGATCCAATTTTTGTCATTTTCCTCAAGACAACTCATGATGTGTCTCAGTAGTGTGTCTGGCCTCCACTTGTATGCACTCCCTACAACGACTGGGCATGCTCCTGTTCAGAAGACGGATGGTCTCCTGAGGGATATCCCCCCAGACCTGGATCAGGGCATCACTCAGCTCCTTGACAGTCTGTGGTGCGACGTGGCGGCGGTGGATGCGACAATAGATGATATCCCAGAGGTGCTCGATCGGATTCAGGTCTGGTGAACGGGTGGGCCAGTCAATAGCATCGGTGCCTTTAATAATCCATGAACCGCCGTCTCCAGAGTCTCTCACATCTGTCACATGTGCTCAGTGTGAACCTGCTCTCATCTGTGAAGGGAACAGGGCGCCAATGGCGAATCAACCAATTCTTGTGTTATCTGGCAAATGCCAATCGGGCTGCATGGTGCCAGTCCTCGAGCAAAAGCCCCACTGTGGACGTCGAGCCCTCGTGCCATCATTCCTCAATAGTGGTTGTCTCGCTTATTGCCTCTACTTTCCAACTGTTGTCTCTACCATTTGGAAGACAGCAGGTGAAACGGATTCACTATCATTATTGCTTCCTGACTGACCAGGTTGATATCCCGGAGGTGTGATTGACTTGGCGTTACACTGTGATGATCATGTGTTCCCTTTATTTTTTGAAGGTAGTGTACATACATTTAACCTTTAAAATCAAAATCATTCATATAAGCACAATTGTGTATGTTTCTAACTGAATATAAGTTTGTACATGTATGAAGTAACACGGAAGTTCTTATCAGTGTTATTCTTCATAGTCATTAAAAGAAATTCCAATCTAATGTAAATATTGGACAGTTAATGATTATATTGGTTCATGGATCTAGTGCAATATTAAATATTGGGAAAACCCCATAATATATAACACTAGATCATTTATCAAGAAACCAATGATCAAACAATATGTATCCAGAATCACGTTTTTTCTTTTTCAAGAATGAATTAAAATGTTATTGAATATTTAAAAATATAAGAAATTTAATAATATCCAGATCTGCAAACCAAAATGTAATGGATTATTTGAAAAGAAAAATAATAAAGAATAAATATATAAATAACATAAAATGAAATGAATTTAGAAAAAAAGCTGTGATGTCACACTAGTGATGTCACTTCCTCTGGCATGAAAATCTGAAAGTCGGTGAGGTGTTTCATGCTTCTTCTCTCATTTTTTGTACCAAGTGTTCGGACAAAATGAACACCAGACACTAGACAAAATGAACACTACTTTAATTAACATTGCTGCTTTTTGGTCATGTTTTTGTATAGTTTTTTATTATATTTTTTATTGATGCTTCTATCTGCTTTTACTTTGTAGCACTTTGAGATTTGATCCAAATGTAAAGTGCGTTATAAATTAAATGTATTATTGTAATTATTATTACTAGATGAATTAACGATTTGTCAACGCTATTGTCATAATTTTGCATTGAAAATTTTTAAGGGCAATAATATGACACAATCCATGAAATTCTGTTTTTAAACATGCCGGGTGGTATCTGGTTTGAAGTTACCCTATGGAGTAACGGTACAAAATATCAACCCTGTTACTTTTTCTTTTTTTACTCATAACATAGTTGACGATGAGTCAGATGATTCAGTTACATTTAAGGATTTTTTGATTATTCTGCTGTTATTATTTATTCTTGGTCATGTTAATGTGACGGTTTGCAAGATAAGGAAATTGAATATTTTTTCAATTAATCTCTAACTGGGTCGAAACAGTTTTTAAATCACATTGTTGGTAATAATAATAACCCAGCCACAGAGGGGTCACAAACTACTGTACTTCCGGTGCCGGTCCCAAGACCTGATAAATGGAGGGGGTTGTGTCAGGAGGGGCATCCGGCATAAAACCTATGCCAAATCAATATGCGGAACATGAAACTGATTTCTAAACTGGATCATCCAGGGCCCGGGTTAACAAATACCATCACTATTAACTAGCATGGTGTATGGTAACAGGTGATCCGCTGTGGCGACCCCCGAAAGGAAACAGCAAAAAGACAAATAAGAAATTGGTCAAACTAAATATTATAAACTTTACAGGTGTAAGAACAGAAAATGTTGGAAATGGGAAGTGTCAGATGTTCTCTATGAGATTAAAAAATGTCAATGTAAAAATAAATTAAAAAAACTACTTTTCTTTTGTTTTTTATACTTATATATATGAATATATGAATATATATATGAATATAAATGTACCTTCAATTCTGGAATGGACCTCATATATGACCTCATTTGCACATCCAAAATCACCCTTTGTAATATATATATGTCCCTAATAGCAGATTTTTGTTGGCTGCAAGTTGTTTGTAAGGAAACCCCCTAGTGACGTTTAACGAAATTTAATAAATGATCTGTCAAGTGTGATAAAAGTGTGATAAAAGCCACATATGGCGACAAGAGGCTAAAACTCAATTTCCCAGAAGGCCTTGTCTCATTTGTGTGCAGCGGAGAGAAAGTCGATCGTTTGTAGGCGGGGAGTCAGTCGGCTCGCGGTGGAGCTGTGTCGGGCAGCAGGAGGAGCCGACACCAACAGAAAAGACCGATTCAAAGACATGATAGTCGCTCAAATGCTGAAATTCTGCCTTTGAATTGAAACGGAGGAAACGGTCGAATGGTTTCTGAGGAGGTTCTAACGTGCATAAGAAGGGAAGCAGACTCTTTGGACGCAGGAAGCATCATCTTTTACAGCAGGAGGACTCGGAAAGAGGTGAGGGGGGAAAACCGTTTGGGAGACGTTTGAAACAGAAACTGAGGCGAAAATGGGTTAAATGAAGTTTAAGGAATAGTTGTGGTGGACGGCAACAGCAGCACGAGCTACATAGAGTGTTTATCTTCTGCTGGGGGGTTCTCCTTAGAACATGCAATCGTTAGGTGGTACGAATGGGGGCTTTAAAGCCCCCCATAGGTGTAAATTGTACCCCATCTGAAATGGGTGAGGTTTGTCTCGTCATACAAAAGACTTGTGCAGCCTTTTCATGTCACTGGAGGGAATCGGTGTCGCCGGAAAATACAGCGGATCATTTATATTTTTAACATCTGTCCAGTGAGATATTTGTTGGAGGTAAACCAGAATGGGGGGGGATAGATCGCAGCCAATGTTAAACCTTGTAATTTGGCAACATTGCAAAGTAATCAACAAGCCTGTGTGTTTCTGTTTTCATGACAGTAGGAGCAGGATAATATTTGCATTTGTGCCCATATGAAGAGGCAATAATGAAATGGCTCAATTAAATGAAACTGCTGCCTAAATACGGAGAGGATGGAACTTTGCACATTTCTCCTAATCATTTACATCATCTGGATTTCCTTTTTAAAGCTGCTGCCCCCTTTTTTGTAGTTGAGGTTACCTTCCATTTCCACCTTTGGGAGTGCAGGAAAGGAAAGGGGGTCCTCTCTCATTTGGACCTACCCCCCCCTCACACAGTTCAGGACGGATGTAGACTGTTTTGGATTTAAAGCCCCATAGGAAGGAAGGGGGGGATCAGTGGATAGACTAGAGAAACTGGACGAACCCCTGCCAAGAATTTAGTTGCAGGGCAGGCAGTGATGGTGTGGGTTGTGGAGGGTAAAAGACGACACCTTTTGTAGCCTCTGGAAATGATTTAAGTATTGCATTAATCAGCCATAACATTATAGCCACTGACTTGTGAAGTCCAAATAACATTGATAACCCTGTTAACAGTGGCATCTGTCAGTGGGTGGGATATAGTAGGCACCATGTGAATGTTTGTTTTGCTTGTATGTTGTAATATTGGAACCTGAAAAAAAGGTAAGCCTAAGGATCTGGGTGAATTGATAAGGGACAAATTGTGATGCTAAACAGGTTAGAAAATTTCCAAAACTGCTGATCCAATTGGGTGTTCCAGGTCTGCAGTAGTTAGTACCTACCAAAATGGTCTAAGGAAAGACAACCAGTGAACTGGTGACAGGTTCATGGGGGCTCAAGGTTCACTGATGCACACGGGGAGCAAAGGCTAGCCAGTGTTGACCGATCCCACAAATAATTTACTTTAGTGTAAATGCAGAAAAAGTTATGCTGGTTCCGATAGAACAAACCGGAGATGGTTTTTAATGTTATGGCTGATTGGTGTATTTGTTGGTAGGAAGTATTCACAATCTGTTGCTTTCATTGGGATCTCTCCAGGATTGTCTAAACAAAGTTAAGATGTACTCGTGCACAATTATGATTTGGATCGTGTCCTAATTTGGCCTTTATTCCTGTGTCTGTTTTCCAGGGAAAGAGCCAGGCTTTGTATGTTGTTGGAGAAACTGACTCTGCACTGGCAGCCTCTTCCATGTCAATGTAATGGAAATGTGCTCTGGTCACTGTCGGTAGCATCTGAAATGCATCAGTGGAAATATATCAGCAACTCCCATGGCTAATTGTTTCAAGCGGCAGTGGCTCGAGCTTGCATGTGGATGCACTCAGGAGCCGAGTGCCCTGCCATGCCCAGCGCCATGCTAAAGGAGCACACTCATAATAACAAGGAGCACTCAGTTCAACCAGTGGGAAAGCTGTGGAAAAAGTTGGTGGAAAATCTATGGTTTGAGCCTCAATTTTGATTTCCTTCTTTTTTTATTTTGACCTAGATATTCTGCACAGGCTGCAGCAGCTCTTCTTCTCCCTCTACTTTCAGTCAAGTCACAGGCACTCTGGCTCTTTCTTAACATCAACACCAAAACTTCAAGCTCCTTTCTGAGAGGCACAATATAACCCGCCGAAATGGATGTTCAAATTTTCTGTCGTCCTTCGTTGGAGTCTTGAGGGGCAGAATGACGGGACCCCTATGAAGAAGAGGAATAGGTGGAACAGCAGCACAATATCATAATGGCCCAAACCAGTTTGCTGCAGGGAAAACGCTTTTATTGCCGGGAGTGGGTCTTCCATAAGATCCAGCATTGCCTCCAGGAGAAAACCAACAATCTCAGTGGACTGACCAGCACTCCCAGTAAGCAGCCCCCGCTGACTCCTGGTGGGGTTGCATCGAACCCCGGCACCCTGACATCGGGATCTGTGAAATCAGGTAGCTCCTGGGGGGTGTTACTGGTTGGAGGGCCGGGAAGTGGGAAAACTGCAGTGAGCACGGAGCTGTTATGGCCCACATCAGCGCAGGGCACACACCGGGGTCTTCACCAGCAGGGCCTTGCTTTCCACTTCTGCCGAGCAGACGACTCGGACACGCTGTGTGTCGGCGGGTTCATTCGAGGTCTGGTGGCTCAGATATGCCGCAGCGGGCTAGTGCCGGGATATGAGGGGAAGGTGCGCGATCCAGCCGTGCAGAGCACCTTGCAGCCTGGAGAGTGTGAGAGGAACCCCACGGAGGCTTTCAAGAGGTACGGATGAAATCGCATTAATGCACTCCTCTCTCCTTTTTCTCCTTCTCCTACTGTCAGGGTACATGCCAGATGATTTCATAGATCATCTTACCTTCAGATGAGAGACTGTGATATTAAATCATGATGATGATCTGCAGATTTAAAACTGTCAACACATCTGGCAGGACTAGGAAGTCATCAAGCAAATGTGCTAAAAAAAAAATGTTTGCAAAATGGGAAGAAAATCCTGAGTTTTATATTATTATCCAATGGATATTTTGGGATAAAGCAAGCAACCAGATGCAAAAATTGTCATTTTAAGTATTTTCGGACATTCTTTTGACAGAGGATTAATTGAATTAACGGTTTAATCACTAATAAACTCTGCAGATCGCCGCAGCCCCGCATAGACTTGCCTTCAGGTACATTCTTTGTTTTTCATGTTGTGCAGGATTATTTGTATCAATCATGACTCGATTCCTTTCTGGTGATACCAGGTAATGTTCGAAATCTCTGAATTTGGCTTGCCTGGTAAATGCCCCTCCCCCCTCCCTTCCCTCTCCTCTCCTCTCCTCTCAACCCCACCTCGTGACCCTGATGCTCCCCTCCCCCTTCTCCCTTTTTTTTGGCTGCTCACACTCATCACATAGCTGCGCCTCAGCAGCCTCTCCACTTATTTGATGTCACGGTGTTGTTGGTTTTCCCCCCTGGTGTGGCATGCTGGGTGGGACTGTCCCCGCTTAGCTTCTGATTCGGGAGAGGTCAGATATTTTTAAGTGGCAGACGGGCTCAGGTAGTCTCAGACTCATGACGAAGGAGCTTTGAACCGAGACTGACTCACTGACTGACTGACCTGAGTCACTGCTCTGCAGAAAGATGAAGTGCACGTGTGAAACTGAAGTACAGTAGACTTATGGACTTCCAGAGCCCTGCCCGGGCATGTAACACGATCAAGATGAACTGTTATTGTAGGCAGCGGCTTTAAAGGGAGCTGCGCATGAATGTGTGTGTATGTGGGTTTCTTGCACGACTGGTCTGCACAGTATAGGTCAGCCGGTCTATGCAATACGGGCTGGAATGCAGCACTGAACACACACACTCATGCCTCTTGTCTGGCCATCTGGTGATGCTTATTGCACCATCTCAACATCATACACACTGGGAAAAAAGTAGGTCAAATGTTCAGCAAGGTAAATCATTTTTTAAACGCTCACCAGAGTCAACAGCTAAACCCACGCATATTTTACAAACACGCTCTTTTTTTTTTCCCAAGGAAGTGTTGTCATCTGCTGGTAATCAGGCTGCCTGCTCTACCGACGACTCTGACTTCAGTTTGACCCTCTCAGATAAAAAGGCAGGTTATCGTGGGGACACACACAGAGAGTGACACTAGCAGGGAAGGTCTTCTCACTTCAGCTCTGCTCTGTGTCAGGCAAATTTCACGTCGCACTTGAAGCCTTGGGCCTTAAATTTAGGGACAGCAGAGACAAAGAGATTATCGTCACTGCCTGTTTTGTTTGTGGGCCAAATAAGCACTTCTGTGAATGCCTCCTCACAGGCACAAGTGTCTTACAGGCAGCGCTGTACACAAATAATCTGTGCAGCTCCCCTACTGTTTGAGTTGCTATCTGGTTTCAGAAAGGCACCATTGTTCGCTAATTCTGACAATGACATAAAAAATAAAAACAGTGAAAATGGAAGGGCCTAAAACTTAAGTATTAGACCAACCAGGCATAAAAACTAAGAAAACTTTCTTTTAATTAAGTCATGTTTGTCTTTTACTCAATAGAACTCATAGTTTAACAGTTCCTTTTGTTTGTTTTGACCCCCTTGCAGCTGCAATTTTAACTGTTCACAAGTGAGTGAATGCAAGAGGCCCGGACATATTCTTTAACCTAGTCGCAGAGAAAGCTTTGCTCGTTGTAATCGCCAGTCGTGTGTTAATACAGTGGAACTGATTCAGACATGGGTTTACGTCCCACTCTGTGCAACCTGATCATGGCTTCTCCCATCTGTACATCTGCAACCACAGACGTTAAGGCTCTTGACTTCTCTCTCTGTGAATTCACTCTACATTTTCACTTACACAGACATGTGTACTCTTTTTTTTTTTTTTTTTTATAAACTCAGTTCTTTGTTTAGCTCTATGCTAACTGTTTTTTGAATTGAAAAAGGCTAAATCTTATGAAATACAGCTGAACTGAGCCATGAGTTCAACAACAAGACATTTCATAGTGTCTTCTGTAAAATAAAATTGGCATTAAGACCACTCAGAAAATTCTAAAAAAAACAAAAACATTTAGACAGAAAGGAACAAGATTTAATTGAAAATACAAGAATTGCAAATGTGGAAATGAAAGTGCAGTGTATGCAGTGTGTAATTAATGGGACGGTGGCAGACAGAATGGTCTTCAGTCAGGTACGTGGAAAATAAAAACTGAACCATGCTACAAGTTAATTCTAACTCCTGGAAGGAGAACACACCTGTATCAGACGACCTGACTGGTTGGATGGTTCGTAACTGAGCAGCAGATCTGAAGTATATTTCAGCCCTTAATCATTCGGCCCTTTTTTAAACTGACACTAGCATTTTGAAATCAATTCTTTGATGGACAGGAAACCTGTGTAAAGATCTGAGAACGGCAGTAGCAGCAGTCAATAGTGGAAAGAGTGTTAAGATTCTTCACTTAAGTAAAAACAGAAATACCAAAATCTAAAAAGACATGATGCAGTGATAATCTCGTACTTGCACAGTGTTAGGTACAGTGATCAATACTGTATTTTTATGCCCGTCAACATTTATTTGATACTCAGTAAGTCACTGTATACATTTTTACACACTAAATATGACATGCTTTTTAAGTTTGACGCAGTTCTGCACTACTAATCTAATCCATTAAATTATGATACTGATAATGATACTGATGACCAACACATCTTGTCGGAGCTGATTTTTATTGATACTTCTTTCTATTCTTCAGTACGAAAATGACTTCTTGTATTGAAAATATGCCAATCTACAAATTTCCCAGAGCCACAATAGGAAGAGTTTGGCCAACTTGGCTACATTTGGGCCAAGGACTGCAGAGCTCATTGTGTGAGAAATTCTCTGGCTGATTTGTTCAAAAGGCAGATTTCATCGATGAGTGCAATACCAAAATGACGCCGGAGTGTTACGACATCAAAAAATAAGCCCCTCTTGCGATAATCGACAACAGGCAAAAAAGCAGAGGGCAGCCTGCATACAGTTAGTGAGGGAAACTCTGGGTGACACTCCGTGGATCTGACTCCTACCGTACCATTCAACACTTTCCTCATTTACACTTCCAGCATTTATGAGCCAGTCAGAGGTGAAAACAAGCGTTTAGTTTGTTATACGTTGCAGGCCAAACTCTTTGTGCTTCAGGCCCTGAGGAGGATACCATATGGTAAGGTATGTGCTATTTGGATAGCAAACCCAACCCAACTGGACTCGTCTGTAGGCCATATATGTTATGGATTAAAATTGCTGGCAGGCCAGTCAGTCATTTTCACTCATCTGGCAACGTTGGATTAATAGGACTTTGATCCACCGATAAAGCTTTGGTAGCGTTCCAACAAAGTAAGCTATAACGATAGGTGAAGAAGGAGCTTTCCTACAGCAATCAAACACTTGCATCTTCAAATTTATCGCTTTATTGATATTCATATTTAACGCTGTTTCTACAGACTACGGAAGTCCCAACAGTCGGAGGAGAAATTGAGTCTAGAACCTTGGTAAATTCTGATATTCAGACCAGATTAATTGGCATCGTAACTGATAACCGTTCCAGAGTTAAACCTCACAAAGTATTCTCAGACATATTAGGGGCCAACCAAACGTCAGACATGTTTGAAATTTACAATTTTAAACCTGGATAATAACTTCAGTACTGTATGAGCCTGACCAGAATAGCCAATGAGAGAGACATCCCAGAACAGCTGAAGGTGCTGCCAGGCAACAGTAAACATTTTTGCTCTTGAGGATAATGTTAACCACATTAGTACTGTTTACAAAGAGGGAATCACGACTGCAGTTGTCACTAAAGGAAAGACCTCTGGTGTTGGCCATAGCCCTCTCATTTCAGTGTTCTACCACTTTTAAGCATAACGCAGGAATATATTTGCATCACATCAGTCTCCGTGTGGCTTACATCTGTCTCCCCCTGAGGTCACGGGCTCTCTGGCATGATAATCTTAATAATAATCTGAGGTTTGTGATCAACCATTATTTCCAAATGTCTTCCACATTGTAATGGCATGAATGACAGTCGTATAGCTCGAGCTGAAAACTTAACATATTTTCTGTTATGTGATGGACACAAGTAATCATTCAATGAACAATAATACGAAATACTAAAACTAACCTTACTGTTTGGCTGAACTTTTTTCAGCCTGTCACTAACCTTTACTGGACTGCACTTCTATTTTGTGTATTACTGAGAGTAATGCCTTGCGTTAGTAGGGCAGATGCCTGCAAGCAAAGGTCATGCGCCACAATACTTCAGATAAAGGGCAGCTTCACCTTTCAGTTTGCCTTTCTTCTGCTTCAAGTCCCCCGGAACAAGCTCACGTCTTGTTCAGACAATTAACCCGATACTTGTGGCACATTGAACGCCTCACGGGTTCAAATTCATTTCCATTAGTACTATCTGAAGGGCCCGACACTCGGGTTGGAGTGTATTATCAAGGTTTATTTGTAGACACATTCCTGGTTCATCAGTCTCTGTCCTCACTTTATCCAAGGCCACTGCGATGTTTTGACTGGAGTCCTTCAGTCTCAATGAGTTTGAGTTTTAAACAAGCCGCCAGCCTCCAGCCGTCCAACACGCCTCACTTTCTGGACAAAAGAGCTGGCTTCAAATAGGTGGAGTTAAGGCAGGCATGTGGGTCAAACTAAAGGCACAACAGTTTTTTCCCTGCTGATGGGACAAAGCTGCCTTTTAGTTTAGGTGTGACCTTATGTGGATCTACTACTCTACACTGAGCTCCAGCTTGGCTTGAATTGTAGTTGGCCAAGTTCCTATTTTCTTAAAGGGCACACATTTCAGAAATGATGAATGGCCGCGGTTTAGATTTGTGAACATGACTTGAAGTTTCTTGGCAGCTTTTATTCCCTCAGCATGTCCCTGGAAGAAACTGATGCAGCAGTTTTTGTGTTTTTCTATATGATTATAAAAAATGGAGAATTGTTTTTGCAGCTACTTCTTAAATCGTCTATTTAAAATGAAGCCTGTGGGTTTGCTGCAAATAATAGCTAACAAGTTGTCAAATGGATGAAAAGCACCATTAGATCATGTGTGGTGGCCTCCGATACACAACATGCTAATGTTGTGTATTTACAAGAACACCAGGGTACAATGGCGATGCAGGGTTCATTAATCAATATATTGCCATTATATATGTAGCTTAATAGGTTTGTGTTATATTTGTTTTCTCTTGTAAATGTGCAAAATGCTTAGAAATGCTGTTTTTTAAATACGTGTACACCTAGGGGTACTTTGGGGTACTGCAGAGGGTGTGTGACTTCTCTAAAAATGTTGATTTTAAGAATATTCGTCATACAACAATGTGAAAATGATTATTCTTTTATAAGTGTTATCATTCCAACAAGCCACTTTTTTGATTCAGTATTACTATAAATGCAATTACTGAATACCCTAGACTGTTAACAAATACAAATATAATCATGAAATTCATGGATGAAAAAATCTATAAGAGATGGAATTCTGTCAGTTCTTAAGGTCAACGATAACTATAATGCTGTTTAAAGCTTATTTCATTATGGCGAAACAACATTTTTTTGCACTGATTATGGGTAAATTGGCAGGAAAGTTAATTAATTAGGAGTTCCTGGTTGAAAAACTTTTGTGAACCACTGATTTTGTCTTCCTATATTAAAATAACGAAAATGAATAATTGATGCTATGATTTTTAGAAGCGATGGAGTTTCATAAAACCTGATATTGCGATACTAAAGTGTATTAATATTTTCATATATCCATAATGCATAATGTTTGGCTGTTTAAGTAGTAACTTTACAAGACCAGCATTGCTGGCTCACACCCAACTTCTTTGGTCTATTCCTGCAATGAATAAATTGAAAGTTTTTGTGATTCCACACGATGTTACGTTAGTGACCCTTAAATAGTGAGTCTGCGGCGTCTCTTTGTCCGGCTATTATTTTGGGTAGCAGTTCAATTTGGGTACAGTTCAGTTTCAGTAAAAACCAACCAAGACACCTTCTTATGAAGTCTGTGAGGGAGTTTTGTGTTTGTTTTTTGACTGCTGCACATTGGGCGGCACTGCTTATTGGGGTTAAGGGCTGCTGAATGAAAGCGACCCCCATGCTTTTCATGTGGTGCAAGGATGTGGAAAACCCGCTGCAGATTAGGGCCAAGCATTTAGAAACAAGAAACGAGAAAAAGCTTGCAGTGTGACGCATCGGCTCCAGTCGAAGCAGATGAGGAGAAACGGCAGCACTGGTGCGGTTGAAATGATGACTCAGCAATCCGAGGGCAACCTCTGTCTCCACACCACCGGCGGATGGTGGGTGTGTGTTTATGTGTGGGTTTATTTGTGTGTGCCTGCGGATGTGCCTACGTGCCTATGTGGGTACACATTCATATTATTGTCATCCCACTCAATAAATTAAGCTCATGTATGGTGGCGCTCAGGCTTGCAGAATAGCTCAGAGAGAAAGCAATGATGCAGGTTTGGACTCATTCATGAAGGAAAGGGAAGGCAGTAACATAATTCTTACATTGTAAATAATCATTTATTTTATACAGTATGTGGAAATTGTGAAACATGTCCATCATAGGTTCTTAAAATCCAACGTTTAGTCTTTAAAAGTGAAGTATGCAGTTTCTCTCACCAAATCAAATCATTCAAGAGATTTACTCTGAGGAGCCATAACTAACACCTGCACATTATTGGGTTTGTCCCCTTTTTGCTACCAAAACAGTGCTCTGATGTGTGTTTTGACAATGTTCCATCATAACCGATTTTAACTTTTACCTCAATTTGTGCTACAGTTGTTCCTCTGTGGTTTTGGACAGGAAATGTCGAGTACCTTTACCGGTTTACCTGTTGCCCAGCGTAGTACTACCTTCATAGGTCCTAACCACATTACACTGGGAACACCCAAAAGACCTCCAGTTTTGGAGATGCTCTGACCGAGTCAGATCATTCAATGTGTGGCTCTCATAATCCTTAACTTCGGCCTTTTTCATTCATTTTCTGAAATCACCTGTCAGTGGTTATAATAGTATAGCACATTGGTGTACGCCCCTTTCAAGAAGGTTGTTTAAGACGGGACATTTGCAGCTTTATTGCACTTTCTTATTCTACATGAGACTATTACATTGTTGCTCTGCCACTGAACTGCTGAAGGTAGTTACAGCTCTGAATCGACGTCAGTATGAGCAAGGCGGTAGACCAGGACAGTGGGTGTGATGCAACCCACAACTGGGTGATTTTAAAAAGCACCTAGTTGGAATAAGCAGCTAAGGCTGAGAAGAAGTGAATGTTAATTTGTTCAAAAAAACGGGAGGTTAATGGTTGATTTTTTTTTTTTTTTTTTTTTAAACCCCTTTTAATGCATTTAGAAAAATTAAACTAGGCACGAACACTGTTGTTACACCTTTACACCTGGGCAGAAATATCTGGCATCAGATAATGCTTGAGTTTTAATTCCTTAACATTCCTCATATGCATAGACTCTCTCACTTTGACTCAACAGAAGACCAAAATAAACTCTGAGTGAAATAACACATTTCTCAGGATTTAACATAAATTAATTAATTCAGAAATATTTCAGACTATATTTTCATATTGTATGTTTGGTCTGAATAAAAGCCCACAACAGCAAAGTATTGGCTTTAAGACAATTGGAAACCGAAGAAAGAGCTTGTGAATTTTTTATGCTTGCTTGATAAATTACTTACTAGGTTAAAATCCCTGAAACTTATACTAATTGACTCAACATTTTGTCTCTAACATCACTAAACAAGCATCAATAATGATTAAAGCTGTAAAAGATATGTGGTGTTGGTTTTTTTTTTATGAAGTTGTGGTCTGTTCATGTTTGACTGACAGTTGGTTTGGAAAGAAAAGCAAACAACCCCGCAACTGTCATCATGTTTTGATTCAAAAGCTACTCCACTCTGATTGGTGTACACAAATGTGTGACATCACCTTTTTCCAACTGAGTCCGCCCACCAGCGAGGAGCACCATGGACATTCTCCCCTGTGAAATATCTCTGGAGTCATTTGTCTGTGTTGGCCACCATCACTCGTAGCAGGAAGCTGACTGAGAAAATTTGCTCAAGGGCTTTTAGCTAAATATCAAAAACTGTATTCCGATGACTGATAAGTCATTTCAGTGCTACAAACGACAAACCGGCCCACATCGCCACATATTTTTGCGTCCATTAATCATTTGGATTGATTCAAAGCAACCTGCCTCAGCTGGCACTTGTCCGTGTGAGCTATATTCACATGTGTGGGAAGACAGTCGTGTTACATGTGTGAGGATAGCAGAGAGTGTTTTTCTGAGGCAAACTGGTCAGAGTTGTCGAAGGGAAGAAGAGGGAGGGGGTAGAAAAGGATGAAATTACAGATTCCTCTGACAGTATAGGATAGCCGGCCAGGAATGCACACCTCGTCTGCGTTGGAAAGAGCCTGGGGATTTAGAATGGTTATCTGAGGTATGTGCAATGGCCGGGAAAGAGGTGCAATCATTAATTGGCTGCAATGTAGGGATAAAGAAGTTTGATTATTAAAGAGGCTGGATTTGAAGGTTTTTTTTTTAATTAGAATGTGGTACATCCGAGTGGATTTTTAACAGCCTCTTAACAAAATAGTCAGAAGAGAATTTAGCAGCTACAGTTTGATGTGGCGTAATTAAAGGGAGGGAAAAGAGTTAGGTTTGAGCAACACTCCCAGATGCAGCCCTGCCGTGACAGAAACAATGTGATCGCTGTGTGACCACTCCCATGACAGAGTGTTTGGAGTCATAAGACTTTACCTCAAAGACCAACGGACATTGACTAGATTAAGTTGTTTTAGGCAAACTAGTGAGGGTCAGAAACAAAAGATTTTGGCCTTTAAAAAGATTTAAAAAAAAAAAAAGAAGCTGTTGTCCCCTTGTGTATTAACCCAGCTTTCGCTTTCATGCTATCCTTATATCCCCCTGACCAAGCAGTCTCCAGGACATTGTTTCTCAGACAGCTGGAGACATTTGTCTGCTTGGAATCCAACAAACAATTGATCCTGAGAACCCATTAGGCGAAGATCGGATTCTCGCATATTCCAGAGCATTTAAAGAACTACAGAAAGGAGAACGTTTAAGATACTTGCAGGGCCTTTTTTAAGTGTCTGGTTGTTTTGGTGATGCGTTACGTTATTTTATGAGGTAAAAAGTTTGACGGATTGTGGAACACACCTGCTTTTGGCTTTGCTAACTGAGTCATATTTAAAAGAGTAAGGATGGGAGTATAATGGATTTTAACTAACAATGGGTTTCTGTGGAACATCTGTATTTTGTCAACAAAGTAAACCGGAATAATCAAATGGACCAGATTTTAATGATTCACTTGCATAACCATCTGTGGATGAGAAAATGAAAATAGTCTGCTGGAAATAGAGAGATCTTATTTAAATCAGAGAATAAATAGTCAAGAAATTAGGAAACAAAATTAAGAATCTCACAATTCCTTCACTGACAACTAAGGAGGTAATGAGTGATTAGTTCAGTTTATGTCTCAGCAGGATTAGACAAAAAAAATTTTCTGGATCTAGTTAAAGGTCTGAATAGCCAAGAAGAACCCAATAAATTGAGGTTTGAATCCCAATAAAGGAGCCTTTTCGGGAATTTTTCCTCTATTTGTGACTGAGTTTATGAATGATATCGATGTAACTGAACAGAGTGGAAGATTGCGCATGGTCTCAAAGAAGTCCCCATTGGATTTTGAAGTAGACTAAGATAAAGATAACCATTTTTTTTCTCCTTCTTTTCACATTTTTGAGCCATGTAAGTCAAGAAGTTATATACAAATGTGCACAAATCCTTTCATCTATGTTGGGCGTCAGGGATGGTTAACTTTTGGGAAGAATCCATCCTATGGAACAGGAAATGCATATTCAGTTTTCCTTAGGGCCTAGAGGTTCTAAATGGATTTGAGTTCTAGGTGTTTGGTTTGCTGGTGAAATGATTTAAATACAGATGATATAAATCAGTCCCACCAGGAAGTTATGAGCCAAGAATACGTTACCACAATTTCGGTGAATCCCAGTACTCTGCATGACCTTGAAAATTTCACCCTGTCATGACAACTAATTTGGAAAATTGACCAATCCTTCTAGCTTACTTCATGGTCGCCAAAAATGTTAACTCTGCAACTCATAAATTGTAATGGTAAGTTTTTATGTGAAATGGGAGGGAATCCTTACCGGAGGTTTCAGGTCTGTGAACATTCACCTGTTTGATTAGTAATCACAAGAAATAGATTTTTAAACCCAGCCTCATAGGATATCATCATACCAAGCATAGTGGTTGGGATTTCACAGCTTCGAATTTGAATCTTCATTGAATTTCTGCAGTTTGGGGTGAAAAAGTTGTCCTCCATGTCTGCAACAAAGTTGTCGATATGCTTGATTTGCATGAAAATTGATTGTCCCTTCTGTGCAACGAATGGACAGCTTATTGCACCGGCTGGGCAAAAAGGTGCCCTGTCAAATCCAACTTCTGACTCTGTGATGATGATGGATTAAGTCTCAGGGGATCAGCACTCGGTTATTAGGATTCAGTCACTGCAGACCATCAGTCTCTGCACAAAACATCTTTGCAATCCATCCAGTGGTTGTTGAGACAACTACTGTCAGACAGACTGAGAAGCTTACAGTGCCATCCTGAGACTCCTGCCAGTGATGGTGCTAAAAAAAAAAAAGCTCAGTAGATGAAATGTTCAATGAGAAATTCATAAGAATCAGAGCTTCAAAAATTGCAAGCAGAAACTCACATAGATAGGAAATGTGAGCGGAGCAGCTTCACGTAAGGGGAGATGTTCTGCACTTTATTGGAAAAACTAAACGTCTGCATGGTTCTACACAGCTGATCATTATGTCTATTTCTGTATTATTTCTTTTAAGAATAACTCATTTACTGCTGCAAGGTTGACATCCCCAGAGGATTATCTGTCTAATAAAAGTCTCTCAGCCACTGAGAGACTGGGGACTGATGAAGAGTGACCACTCTTCATCAAACCCCAGCTTAATTCAACAAAATACCATTCAGCAAAAACTACTGAAGATTTTGATGCGGAACTGGAGTGTGATGATAACAAATTGCGGAGGAAATGAGACAATATGACTGATGAATGACGATGAATACCGAACGCAGTCCGCGCTTGCTGTCGTCATCAGTGCGATTGGTGTGAGCTAGATTATTGCGCTACTGTTGATCATAGTACAAGAATTGCCCAAATAGTTGTTTGTTTCAATTTTGATGAGTTGTAACATGATTCAGCTACCGTCAAGCTCTGTGGCTCTAAGCCCTCCTGACTTTGAAAAGATGCTGAGTAGGCTACCTCCCAATGGACTCTACCAAATAAAGAGATGGAGCACCCCTAATCAAAAAAGCTCTTAAGTTTTCTACTGATCAGGTTGGAAAGCTCTGTCATTATCACTCAGTGTCGTGATCCGTCTGAAGCCCAGAGCCCAACTCACCAGTCGGCTTTTTTTCCATTAATAGAGTCAAGGCCGGACATGCACGGTATATTTCACCCTGAGTTTTCCTCAGTGTTTATGTAAGGGGATGTTGGGGTATGTGGCGTGGATTTCATACTCTGCGCCTGATCTATAAAATGAGCTGTGAAAATTTGCAAGGCGTTGGCTCAGAGCCCGGCGCTGTCCTGTTGAGACATCTTCACCAGACATTGCATTGAGAGCTTCACTTTGCACATTGCATTGTGGGAGCAAAGACCACTGCAGTCGTCAACACGATGCAACAGATGGCGACTGTATTAGACACATTTCACATCCCCCTTCCTTTTTTTCTACTCTTAAATTGCAGTTGGTATCAACTTGGGCATATACTAAGCTCATGAGCGAGAAGCAAAATAGTTATTAAATTAGTCCAAGACCACAGTGTGTGGGCACAAGCACTTTTAATTGTCTGACTCAGGTATGCTGCAGGTTTGTCTGGCTAAGTAAATCAGCTTTTCTGAGCTCGCAGCTTATGGTGTCCTGTGGAGTTGTCTTTGTCTGCAATCCTGGTCTTTTGAATCACTGACTGGCCGAAAGTAGCCGAATTGGGAGAGAATAATGACTCTTTGTGTTGCCCACTTGCTGTCACCGTGGATTTGATTGTCTCTGTCAGCAACATGGCCTCAGATGCAACCATTCACACACTGTCACCCCTGTGGATGGACATTCCTTTTGGCAAGGCTCCCGGATGGCGTTGCAGGTTCTCTGTGGGCTGAACCATCAAAAGTGAGTGATTCACTGTGTTTCTGAAAGGCTGAGCCACATCACAACAAAGCAGGTCGGCTGGAAAGGGTTTGGACTGACTTCTCTCCTGCTGCGGGGTGTATTCTGTTCGAGTGCTCCGCCGACTTCTATCTCTTAGGTCCCATCGACTCCACGTTGAGTAAAGAACATACATTGCAGTTAATACATTTCTTTTAATAAAACTGATTTTCATAAAATAGTTGTTTAGGCTAGGCATTGGGTCAAACTGGGCCTGGACGCACATTAACAGAAACCGTACATATTTGGGGCATTACATTCACTATCGACCAATCTGTTCTTGAATAATGTATTAGCTCTGTGGTCAGAAAATGGTGAAAATGTTTCACCTTGTTTTTTCTAATGCTTGGTTTGACTATAAACCAATGATATTAGGTTTACTGGCAAAGAGGATGGAAGATTGGAGGAAGTCTTTACAGTTGAGTAGATAAAAACGTTTTTTCTTAAAAAAAAAAAATCAAAAGAATTAATGAGTAGTTGACTAATAATAGTTGACAATGAATCAGTAAATTAACTAACTTTCTGTTCGAGACATATTGTTCATTTTTCCAGCGAGTCACAGTAATACAACATTGCATTGAAACAACTGAAGAAGACGGGGACTTTTCTTAAACTTTAAACAACAACAAGAAGTATATATGAAATTACTCCTTACAACTTTGTCTCTACAAGAAGATTCTTTTCAGGACAGTTGTTTTTTCAGAAATTAAACTTTTTGTTACGGTTTGGCTTTTGCTCTCAATCAATCAATCAATCGATCTTTATTTATATAGCACCAATTCACAACAACAGTTGTCTCAAGGTGCTTTCCAGAAAGAGCAGATCTAGACCAAAGTCTTTATATAATTATCTTCAGATACCTAACAAATTCCTCTGTGAGCATGCACTTGGTGACAATGGTGAGAAAAAACTACCTTTTAACGGGTAGAAAACCTCGAGCAGATCCAAGACTCAGGGTGGACGGCATACTGCCATGACCGGTCGGGTTTGAAAAAAAGTTTCAAGCATTTTAGGGGACTGAAAACGGGATCTTTAAAACGCCATTGTTACCATAGACGTGTAAACTTCCAAAACACAGTTCCAGTCAGTGCGGGTAAACTGCGGTTATCCGCACTGACTATCAGGCTAAAAAGTAATAATCATGAAGATCCCGGAATGGAAAAAACAAAACAATGGTGGTGCAGTCTTGTTTTGCCCGGAATCCAAAGTCCAGTGTTTCCAATCGTTTTCACAAAGTCGCCGTGCAAACTTTGAAATTATTCAAAATGCAAAGGAAAAACTTAATCAGGGCTTTAGTTTCCAGGAGAAGACTATTGCAAAAATGGACTCTTCTCTATGTCCCAGTACTTTGTAATGAGAGCCCACAGACCTTGACCCCAGCTATCTCTGCTGCCATGTGTTTAAGGATAATGAACTCTGGCTAAAATGGTAGACGCTTAAAAGGGAAAAGGTTTGGGAGCCACAGGCGAAGAGACAGACGGTTGAGCATCCAGACGAAGTCTCATTAAAACAGTATTTTAGTGTTTTATGACAAAGCTTACAAACCAGCGTCAGGAACCATTAAGGCAGAGTGCTAGTCCTATCATGTGGAAGGTGACCGATTTTTATTTACACTGCAGCTTCTTCATATGCTCCGCGGCCGTCTCCACTCTTGAATTGTGTCAATTAATTGATGAATAGATTTTCTTTTCAAACCATTTCTAAATGTTTAATTAACCTAGGCCCAGATTAAAATGTCCCTATCATGAAAACCTCCGATTCTTTATCGCAACCAGTTGGGCTGGAAGTAACTCTGAGTCTTTGGAAATGACATTTTCCCAGTTGGACATGTTCTGGCTGCTCTGAGCTGTCGGTGGCAGTCGCAGCAGAACAAGCATAAGTTCACATTACAAAGAACAAATTTGTTGGTCATCTTGCTCCAGCGAGCATTTTTTTGTGCGAAGTTGAACATTAGCATTCAAGCAAGTAGATTCCATGTCTGCAATTTGGCGTCGACAAAAGGTTAATGTAGCAATTCAAATGTTGGTCCTTTGTGCTCTGATTCGAGCTCCGCATTCATCTTGTTCGCTCCATCACTGTATGCCACAGGACCGATTTCAATGGCAGTTCATTTGGTGGAGGAGATTGACTCTTCAATGTTTGCTGAACTCTTTTCTCTACATATTTTTAATTATGTCGATGCAAAATCAGTAGCTCTAGGGTAAAGTTATTCATCCAATAAAAAGACTCCCTAAATTATGCAAAATATATGAATTGGTGACTCTAAATTGCTGTAAGAGTGACTGCGAGTGTGACTGGTTGTTTCTGTGTGTCAGCCCTCTGATAAACTGGCGATTCGTCCTGGGTTTACCCCGCCTCCCGCGCCCTGTCAGCTGGGATAGGCCCCAGCACCCCGCAACCCTCAACAGGATAAGCGGTTCCAGATAATGAATGAATGCTTCTATTCTGGACATTTCTCTGAGCTCAAGTTATCCTAACCGGGCTGATGGATGTAATTTGAGTTGGATGGAGACATATTTAAACGCCTACACCCTTATCCAATTGAGGGAGATGAACTGAGAAGGATACGCATCAAGGAAATCACATTCTTGTTCCCCCGTGACCGAGCACATTGTGTTACATATCAGATAGAAAAAGATGATTGGATTCGCATTGAAATGTTGTCCAACACAAGTACTGATGCCTCACTCAGATTATCAGTCATGGTTGACACTGAATCAAGACCGATTTACCTACGATTTCAAACTCAGGATAGAGTTTTAGATGAATGTGATGTATTGTAACACAACTAAACATCAAGAAATATAAACTTCTATCAGCATTTTCTTTATTTAGACTGCATAAATGAGATGGTATTGTTCTCTACATGTAAACTAAGTAGAAGAAAATTGAACAACACACATACTGTTCTACATACTACTACTTCATTAATATACTATACATCATTGTTTACGTGCTACCAGGAACTAGCCAGCACCTTCCTCAGACAGAGTTCACTAACTAAATATTTCGGAGGATGTGATGAAGATTTCAGCCTTAAAAGGGTGCAAATGTCTCTACAAATTGATTTGTTATCTCTTGGCTTACGGAGATTTCAATTACACCAAAAAAGCTGTACTGAGTTTTTGTTCTTTATGTACATTTAATCCAACCTGCTGTTTTGCGTGAACTGTCTTTTAAGAGGTCTGATCAGGTTTTCTTGTGGTTCTTTTTAAGAAGTCTTTCAATAAAGTCTTAAAATTCATCCTGCCACAACTTAAAGGGTTCATGAAAGCCATTCATTCTGTAATTAATTGTAGCTCATTGATGTGGACAGGGAGTGATGGCCAAACCCACAGAAGAACTACAATAACACAAATTGCGGGTTCTGATATTAAAGTGTCAGAACACACACTGCATCTATGGGCTGTTTTGGCTGCAACAAGGGGACCTATACAATATTTGTAAGGTGGTTTCAATGTTATGGCTGACCAGTGTATATGCTTAGTGTAGTTCCATTTCAATACTAATAAAAAGGACATCCTAAAAAAGCCCCTCATATTAGTGCTTCCTCCTGCATGAGTGTCGCGCAAGGCGGCAAAGATTATGCCAGTTTGTTGAGAAATTATGTTTTTACTGCTTGCTGTTTGAGTTTTATTTTCTAGCATTATGCGAAATGTCTCAGGGAGAGCAATTAAATATGGCTTTCACACAATATAAAGACACTAAAATCTCCGACTTACTAGTCAAACACAATCTAATTGACGAAAACATTTCCTCTCCTTTCCTCAGATGCGTCCTCCTGCCTCTCCTGAGCGTAAAGACGCCTCAGCAGTCTCTCTTCCTGCTGGTGGACTCCATCGATGAAGGCTGTCAGCTGGGCGAGGGGGAGCAGAGGTCCTCTCCCGGCTCCCCCAGGACCATCGCAGAGCTCCTGGCCAGTCATCACGAGTTCCTGCCGCCCTGGCTGCTCCTCATCTGCTCCGCGCGAAGACAAAACAAGGCCATCACCAAACTGTTCACAGGTAAGCAGAGCAGGAAGAACAAAATCGGTTGATCGAAGTTATACTCTGTAAGTAAATAGGTTCAATTCGAAATCATTTACGTTGTCACGTGATACTCTTAAAAGAATGATTGTGATACGATCTACACAACTGAACTGAGCTGCTACGAGAAGACAGTTTGATGGATGAGACAGTGTTTGCACCTGCCAGCGCTCCTCCACGCTTGCTTTCGCTCCATGTCGGCTGTTTTCTTTTTCTGAGTAAATATGATACATTTCACCTGGAAATGTAGTTACAAAGCCTGCAGCCGTACCTTTCCTTTCCCTTCCTGTCGGACCAAATAGTACCGATGCAAAGAGCTTTCCAACATCACTACGTGCCAAAAGAGATTAGGGTCACCCTCGCAGGCCTTCCCCGATGGCCTATGACACCGCACTTAACCAGCTGCTATTATCTCCCTGTCAGTCCAGGAGCCAGCTCAGTAGTGATGAGCCGGCATAGCATTAATCATGAACCTGGCTGTGTGGGAGTAAGTCTCCACAGACTGGCACTGCTGTGTAAAACCCTCTCTAACTTTCCAAAATCACCGAATGCGGGAGCTTTTCAAGGCCTCGGATACTCTCTTGAACCCTTACTTAATATCCCAGCAGTGCAAACCCAGCTAGTAGATACATGAAAGCTAAACGAGGAGAAGGTTTATTTCATTCATTATTTCGCTGCATAAATTATGTTTGCAGTGTCCATATTGCTGAATATTAGTATCCCAAATAACATCAATGTTATATTTAAACTGTGGATTTCTGTTTTTATTTAACTATTATTTAACATAAAGAAGCAGGAACTGACAAATTTGGCACAGAAACAAATGTCTAGAATGATCCAGTTCTTCTAATTCTACATTGGATTACTAATCATTCTAGAATCTTTTTTTATTTGTAGTTGCTACGACTTTTTAAAATTATTATTCCTGCTGGTGACAGTCGGGTCTGACAAATAACAGGAAATCACATAAAATAACTTCCATCTCCGTGGGTCATTCATGAAAAATAAGAACCAATAGTTTTCGTTTTGCATCAAGAAGCAAAGCAATAAAACAAGTTTTATTTACTTTGCCATCGACTCACCTATTTTTGCACATCGTGCGATGTGATTAGTGTGCACTTTCACATTACAATGTCCATCCTGAAACAATAAGATACGCACTTAGCAGAAAAGATGACCTGCCCATGACATCGGCTAAAGGTTTCTTCACGTAGAGCCTGAGAATCTCCCAGTTAATTCTTTAATAGGTGAAGAGATGAATCACAGATTTCTTTATCTGCCTTTTAGTACAATTACCCATTTAGCCAGGCATATTAATTGTCAAATACCTGCATGATGAATTCTCCAAAAGACAGAAAACAAAGACATGATGTCAGTGAAGTTCAGTGAAACCAATCAGACCTCAAGACGTATGAAATGTGTTTTGATGCTATTAAAGCAGTGTAACATAGTTAGAGTTTGCGTCGACGCTCCAGCCACATCACTCCCTGCATATTCACACTTTTTGCCCAATGCGAGTCGCGATAGACTGCAGATCCCCCTGCAACCCTTTACACGATAAGCTGTTACAAGATGAAGATGGATGGATGGATGGATGGATGGATGGATGGGGACTGCACCATCTAACTGGGTTGCAGGATTGCTGTTTTTATTTTGCTTGCATTATGTTAATTTTTTCCACTGACGTTGATGTATAGTTGGGACAGTGAAATGACACGAAGATGAAATACACACAAGTTCAAACGCTATCTCGATAAAACATGGACTGATTATTCCCAAAGGTGTCAGCACCCACAGCTGGGTTACTGGCATTTGGCTTTTTGTGTGTGGTGGATTCAGTCTATGTGCAGCTGTTCAGAGGAATGCCCTAATGTTGTGCAGGTGTGTTGGAAGTGAGATGGAGGTGTGTAGGCGTGTTTCACACCAGGTGTCCTTTAGTCAAGTTTATCATAGCCCAATATTACAGTAGCTAATGTTACTTCCAAAATTTGTAGATTACTCTGTTATCTGCTGAAAATATCATGTAATCAACAGCTTCTTCGGTAGCCTTTAAATAAATGTAGTCATTTTTGCAGAAACGTCAAATACTTTAACATTTTTTGGAAGCAGAGTATATAAATACTTTAAGATGCTTACCCATCGGAATTCTTGCTTCTTTGGTGATTATGTCACAAAGTTATGTCAGGCTGTTGCTATTATATTAATCCTGTTAATCATGAATTTGAATAATTTCATGTTATTCCCTCGTTTTAATTGTCAGAGATGTGACTACTTAGTTCTTTCAACAGACAATAGTCATGTAATGCAAACAACATTAATGTTTTTTTACTGAACACAATAATAATAATACATTTTATTAATAACGATTGGATCAAATCTCAAAGTGCTGCAAGGTAAAGGCAAATAAAAGCATTAATAAAAAATTATATTAATAATAATTTAAAAATATCACCAAAAAGCAGCAATGTTAGTTAAAATTTATAGGTTCTGCTAAAAGGCAAAGTTTTAAGTCCTTTTGTAAAAGTAAAGGGATAAGAATAAGTATGCATGCACTCGACCGTTATTTTGAAACAACAAAATACAAACAGAAGCATAATGAATTCACCAAACAAAATAAAGTAATTCTAAATTCTTTTAATATTTCATCAAATAAATTAAACTACCTTATTTTAATTGTGAAATATGCAACTATTTAGTTCTGTCAACTTTAAAAAGGCATGTAATGCATCTGCATTTGTGCTACACCTCTAAAAGCGTACTTGGATCCAGTTGAAACTGCTGATATGAGGCCAGCGCTCACCCTCAGTGACCCAATTTTTTCCGCTTGTACCACCGGTTCGGGTCTTGTCGGTGGATTTGGGGTGAGACTGCATGTTGAACTTTCAGTAGAGCCTGTTTGTGAGAGAAATCACTGGTCGGCTGTTCAGCTGAAAGTGAATCAGAGCACTAGAAGAGAAATAGAAATGAGGCAAGCGCAGAAAAAAAATGGCAGTCAAGAGGAGACAGAAGAATCTCCTCATTTTTCCTAGCTGATTTCATTACACAAATATTTTCACAGCGACGACAGCCATCTGGAATGAGGTAACTGAAGAGCAGCTGAAAGTGGTGAGCTAGAGTGGCGTGAAAATGCTAATTTATCAATATGGGTTTTTGCATCCGCTGTCCGGGGTCACCCGGGTTTTTCGACTGCTGAGAGCAGACTGCCACCACCTGCTTGTCGTATGGAAGGTTACTTCCTCTCACACAGGCGCAGAACGTACATGATAGTCAACCGTTGGCTGTGATGTTGGCGTGGGTTATCTGTAGCGCAACTTTCTAGTCATCTGTGTCACAGCTGTTGTGTTGCTTCAGTGGCTCTTTGGCTTTAAAGTGTGAACGCTGCAAGCATCATAGACGTCCTGCTCATGCCCTGCTTTAAAAGGTGTGTCATTTGTGTATTGGTGGGTGTATTTCATGATGCAGCTTGTTGACACCATTCTAAGAACACCTGTCCCTCATTAGACGGTCACATGTTGTTTATACTCAATCTCCACAACGCACCTTGAATTAGTTTGTAAATGATTGGGTGCAGCGTCAGAGATTAAGTGAAACCTGAAGTCTAGGTGTCAGGCCGGTGTAAGTATAGTTTACAAGCGTAGATCTGATCGGCGTTGACATCAGGGAGGCAGTTGGGTTTTCAGAACACCAGAACTCACTTTGAATCTTTTGTGGGTGTCATGTATGTAATTAAACAAACCAAATGTGATGGAAACCGCCCACTTCACAATCACAATGACATGCTCGCCCACGCCTTTTTCCTATAGCATCAAAGATTCCACTTCGGTGCCAGCGTTAGATTAGGTCCTGGATAGGAATCGCTATGCAATGTAAAGCATCCTCACAGCATTTTCCAGAACTTCGAGACAACACAGAGGGAAAAGACGTTTCTTGCTCCATTTCCTTTCTGCAGAAATTTGCTCTTAATCACATTTTCCAGTTTGTGGTACGTGTGCATCCTTTTTTCTTTAAATTGCACTCAAACTTAACAGATAATATATAGTTCAATACTCTACAGATGTAAATCCAAATGGAAAACTTCTATTATCTGAAACCTACTTCAGAGTATCAGGCATTTCTGCGCTTGCCTTTTCCTCCAAGAGGATTTCCCTGACTGTCTGCTCTTTTTGTTTTTGATACGGTTTGAAGGGAATTTCATCTTGGAGCAATCTGTTAAACAGCAGTTATCTTCTGTCTTTCTTTTCTTTTCTTTTGGGTCTGGCTCTCATCTCTCTCTATTTTACTGCCTCTTTGATGATGGCCGGTCGTTTGTGAAGCTTTATTCCAATTGCCCAGCAGCAACTTTTTCAAAAACAAAGCTGTTGAACAGAGCCAAGCTCACGCGTCAGATGTGATGCCCCGATCTGAGAGCGGTGAAGGGCATACGTGATTTCTCTGGTTTTATTTTTAGGATTTGCCCTTGTTGCTATGTTCATGCAAGCGTGCTGTTCTAGATTTGATTATTATTTCCGTGTTTCCTCGGTTCCCATTGAGTTTGTGCAGTGACACGCTCCCACAGACTTGAAATAACCTTTGTCCGTTGCTTTTAGCTGCTCCAGTCTTTGTTTTGTCTGTATACAGTCGTCCACATTTAGCTGTACATTGGAAATACTTTTGCTAGTCTGATCTTTTTTTTCCTCACATATAACGGACAAAGACAACAGAGTGTTCACCCACTTGCTCTCAACTCCATTAGTTTGTGCGACTTATTGTGACTACAGCAATTTGTATTTTTCTTAATCATGCTGTACTGTACCTGAAATAGACCAATGGTCTTGACGGTTTTAAATTGAGGCCAAGTGTATCCTAAAAATATTTTCTACAAGTCAGAGATGACAGAGACCCGCCAAAATACTGTACTTTCATGCTCTGTGCAAAGCAAAGTCCTATTTTATACAAGCAACTTACTTTGTCTGGGGTGGAGGTTGTGTGGGTTTCCCAGTATACTCTGGTCTGTGGTAATGGGAACGCTGTGGTCGTGTGAATATAAAGTTTGAGGAATGACCTTTAACCAGAAGGTCATTTTGCAGAGAGTTTGTTGGACCAGAAGGCTGCACCGATGCAGAAAAGAATCTGAGAAACAGAAGAGCTCCGGTCATCAATGTTTGATTTGTGTTTAATTCGCTCAGTTCTGACGCATTAGCCAGAAAGTTTTTGGTGTCACTGAAAGAGATGATTTTTTTTTTCCCTCAGCAGTGAAAGTCTGAATTCCTCTTTTCTTGCTGAACTGTTATTCCATGTGTCCGTCTTTGAGAGGAATGCACTTGGGAAGTTTTCAACACCTCTGGGCCCGGGCAGGAAGAAGGAGGCTCGCTGACTTTTGCAGCAGAATGCCTCGGTTGCATCCGCTCGGCCGAAGACCCACAAATAGAGGCTGTTCTGTTTGCATGAGAACTGCCTCATATTATACGATCACCCAGTCTTAGAAATGAACTAAAGAAAGAGATGTAAATAATCAAACAGTCGTACATGCTGAAGTTTTTGCTGCTTCTTAGTGTCCCACATGAAGCGACGCTGGTGCGTGTCCTCTCCGTGTTTTTGCTGCGATACTGTAATGGTACTGTAATGGTCCTGTAGGGCGGTGATCGGGGTAGCGGAGTAGAAACACTTAGGCAGCATTTTTTCTCTTTTTTTTTGGTTAGGAATCTGTGCCAATTTAACAAGGCCTCCGGCAGTTCGAGAGAGCAAAGGAAAAGGAAAAGACGTGCTGGGGTGGAGGTGGGAGGGAGGGGGTTGGGCTTTTAAATAGACACAGTCTCATACCTCAGACTCCCATCATTTTTCTCACTTCTATGAGAATGATAAAGGTGATGATTGCCCACATTTATGCACATTCTCTCTTATGCTGAACTTAGAAGTAAACCTCATTTGGTGTCAAATACAAATTCTATTTATTTGCAGAACTAATTTTGCCTTTTTTTTTTTTTTTTAAACGCTTCACATTTGTTATGACCTCGTTAAAATAAATAAAAGCTGATTTCAATCCCAATATCCCCTTGTAGCATTGGATCCAGTCTAGTGTGTGATATTTTTATCATGCGAGGCGTCACTGGACTGTAATGGCGACCATCTGCTTAATACGGTTGATGGCGCACGCTTGTCACAGTCATTGTTTCTCAAGCAGTAATTGTGTGAAGGCTTTCTCCGAGGGGTAGCATGAAGCACACGAGGGCACGTCAGCAGATAATCACCAATCAGCATTTGATGACAGGGATGGAAGCTTGTTGAGGCAGACTCATTATTTCACATATTGTACAACATAGCTGACATGTTATGAGACTGAAAAACGGGGATATTAATGTTTTCATACCCGCTTGTTTGTTTTGCCTCTTTCCAACACTGGTAAAGATGTCTTAAGAATTAAAACATTCCCCATCTCCACCGCAGTCAACCAAATTAACGTCAAGATTTATCAGATTGGCTACATTGGAAGATTGTTCAGTTTTCTGTTTTTCAGTGCAATCTGATGTATAAGTCGTCCAAACGACGAATGAAAAGTTTAGACAGACTAAACTTTTCATCTGTGCATGTGGTTAATGGGAACTCTGGATTTGCAGAGTCATTCAGTGGTGTGCCGTACACTGTTTAACGACGCGCTCCTATTTGCACTGTTGAAGTTACAGCAATAAACTCTTGATACAGACCAACACTTCTTATATGTGCTTCAAATTAAAAGCCCTCTGGTGATTCTGTGGACGGAAACCCTTCATTACTTAACAAAGTTTCCTTGTGAAACCTTCGCAAGCATATCTTTGTGGCAAATTCGCTGACATTCAATGTTTCCAAACGCACGGGTTATCTGAAAACATTTGCCTTTTTTGAAGTCCCACAAGGCCAAACTCTTGTTTTACTGATCATTCTAACGGTAAAAATTGGATGATTGTTGTGAGACATGAAAAACACAACGTCTCAAAGTTGATCATTATGGATTGTTGTGTCGCTAAATTCCCGTACATGAGCTCGAAATGAGCGACTGTCTTGTCAAATGCAACACCTACTTGTAAAAGCAGCTGGCCTTTTCTCTTGCTTGACCCCGTGTTGAACAGGTTTACATTTTTTATACAGCAGACCAGCATCAATAGTTAAATAGCCGCCTAAATAGAAGAAGTGAAAGACCTAATGAGATTCTTCACCTCATCAAATATAGATTTGGTTAGAAAGAGGCCAATGTGTGCGGAATAACTGAAATATCCCTACCTGTGTGGAAGCGTGCTGTGACTAATGTGCAAGAGGAGGTAAATGACTAGATGCTTAACAGGAAATACAAAAACAAAACTTTATGCAAGATGCACTTAGGAGTTTGAGCAAAAAGCCAACATGAGCGAGGGATGAGGAAAAGATGGAGAAGGCACGGATTTGTTAACTGCTGTGCCAGTAGTTATAATAATATACTATCAGTGTGCTACTGGAGCCGTGAAGGATAATGGCTCCCCTCAAACAGCTACATTCCTGCTCTGCAGTGTTACTTCAATTAGATAGATTTTCACTTTTATGAAATACACGAGTGTTTTCAGTCTCCTCCTGATTTTACTCATGCAATGGGTTCACGGGGGGCGCTCGGCAGGCATTCTAGAGTTGTCCCAGCGAGAAACTTGGAAAATAGCCATACATGTACACAAACACACAAAAGCCACTGTTGGCTATGATTCACAGCTGTAATTAAGACGTTAAATGAGACGTTTAGTTGTATTCCGAGCTCAGCCTGAGGAATGTTATGGGAGCATTTTGCCACTTTGAGACGACAATCATCCTGTGAGGCATTTCGACTGGGGCTTTACTCATTTCCTACCTTGATGACAAATTTGCTCATATTCTGAGTTTTATTAGTCCCAAAAGTATTCATCAGGTCTCGTTCCTCTGCCCTCCATATGGATTTGTCATTCCAAATTCCACAGCTACTCTCAGGAAATTATGTGACTCGGGGGTGGGCCTGTGTTTTTGTTTCCTGTCCCTTTGGAGAGACAGTAGCTCACCCTGGCAAGGACTTGGACCACATCTTCCACGTCCACTCTGCCCGCCGTAAATGGAGCGTCCTTTACCAACCCGCCAAGAGACAGAACTGATTTACCACCAATGATCACAAATGAAAAGAGCAGCCCTGTTTAAGCCATGCACCTTCCTCCACCTCTCTGAACACCCCTTTGTCCGGAGGCCTGCGCACTGATAAGGCCATTCCTTCGCAAAAAATAAAGGTCAACAAATCTCCTAACATTTCCTCCGATTAGAGTTTTTTTTTTTTGTATGGTTTCTGTTCAAATGTTAGACTTCAACGGAGGGGCCGCAAGATCTTCAGGCTGAACGACTATACAAACACAGTCGTAAAGCTGTGAGGATGGTTTATTTCTTCTGGGCCGTGGAATGCTCCCCGAAGAGAGACAAAGATGGCTCTTATTACGGATTCTCCAATAAATTACATTTTGTGGCATCATTCTGACGATCTGAAGAATATTTGTACAAATGTATTGTATATTAAAAAATAATTTGAGAATTGTAATTATGAGGGATTGGATGCCGAGAACAATTGTCAGTACTGAAATGGAAAGGAGCTCCAAGGTACTTTTCAAACTGAAAAATTAATAAAGTCTTTTAGTCTATTAAATACTTTCAAAACCAAAATTAAACTGCACAAAATCAAACCAAAGAGCACATTCGACAAAGAATTTCATGCCACCAAAATATATTAAAAGCCATCTTTATCCTCTCTTCCTTGAGTTTTGGGCATTTTTTCTCCCTTAGCTGTGATGTCTGGATTGCCAGTGCAAGGCTGACATATTTAATTAGCCCCCCCCTCCCTTCTTGAAATTGGCTTACACCGACAAGCTGATTTATGTCCACATTCATGTATGAGTTGTCGTCTGTGAGGCTGCATGTTGAGCCTCACTTTGGATGAGCTGAAAACCATAATCCTTGCTGAATACTGTAATTTACCACCATGCAGTCTGACAGCCAGTCAAATTACAGGTCTACTCTGTCTGTATCTATAACACCTTGGTGCTACACCGCAGTAGTACGATTCTCAACATGGCTACTCTTTTTCCCTCCGAGGTGATGATGTGATGTGAAGTGATGCCCTTGGTTTTTGACGCGGCCCTGCCTAATTTTTTTAGATGCGGAATTTTCTGTAGAGAGCAAATCTAGTCAATGTCTGAGTTGATAAAAAATAATTGATGATTAAATGAAGTTTCAATATATCATACGCCGGAATTAAGCGCAGCATTATTTAGTGAGTCATACTGTGATGATAGTGGACCATATTACGATTTGTGATTAGATTGGGATGCAGTGGTCATCAAGGAAAATACAAAAAACCTGATTATTATGAGTTTATATGTTAATCTTGCAGAGAATAATACGAGTGCGTTTTTCAAAATAACTTAATATTTTACAAAATTCAATAAGAAACAATAAAAAAAAAAAACTTACTTTCAAATTTAAGGCATTTTGCAAACCCTCAGTCGTACAACCAAATACAATAAATAATAAAATACTTTTTTTTCATATTAAGATATTATATTATATTAGAACGATGTTGATGCTGTTGTCTGTTCTGATAGAGAACTGACGCTCCTCAGACGGGGGTATTTCAAGAAGCAACCTAACAAACTCTCCAGCATGATTGAATTAATTTCTAGTTTTACCGTATTTTCTCTGAATATTGTCTGACAGGGTGGTGGAATAATATTGAACAGATTTTTCTTTTGATTTATGGGCACTATGAAAGCAGCTGAAAAAAACCACACAAAGTTAATCGTATAGAAACCCGCTGGGGGAATTTTATATTTCCTCTGAGAATGCTTCGGGATCCCCCCTCCCCCCGGGGATGAGCCGAGGAGGGTAGCGTGACATCAGCGACCACAGATATCTGTAAAACTTGAAGGATGGAAGAAAGATTCATGATTATACTTCACTTTGGTTGTAAACATATGTATAATATCAGTCAATTCTTCATTTTCCAGTAACTTTAATATCAAATATTTGCTGTTTTTTTCTGTTTGAAAAAAAGATTTCATGTGAGGGACATCCGCCCTGTGAGAGGAATCATTGAATAAATGCACAGAAAATCGGGGTACCTCGGGCTTCTCCTTACGTCAATCTATAAATATGACAAAGGATTGACGGACACGTTACGTCTGCGGCTCTGCATCAGGCTCAGACAGAAGAGTTGGGAACAACCTCAGGCTTCCCTGAAGTTAACTTGCAGCGAGCAGGTTAGGTCCACAGAGTAAGTTACCCCGGTAACTGACTCAGAGCTTAACGTATCCCGCTTTCTGGAACAGAAAAGCCAGAGTCTCATTAATTTAAGACTTGACAAACCCGGTTCCTGAAATACTCACCTTCGTCCTTGTCCCAACACTCACTCACATCCCAGACATGATTGGTCATTTCTTTATTGTGGGCGTAGACAATGAGGAGACTACGCACAAACAGAGAATAGGTAGTCACCTTCTCGCGAATGTTTATTTCATTAAATCGCAGCCTTTTGCCCTCATGTAATCAGGCTGACATCACATTGTCAATTGCAATTTAATTAATGGTGCAGCTCTACTGGAATTAATGCAGAGGAATTCTTGGCATGTTCTGAACCGGTTCTGCTGCAGGAGTAAAGGACTCTAAACTAAATACAGGGGATTCTTTTTTATAACACGCCGCCTCTTTTAAGCTGCATGCCAAGGATGACTTTACAAGTACCTGATTCCACAGCAAGCTGCCACAGCTTTCCTCGTGCTGGAGAGCAGTTGCCTGCACCCTGTGAAATCTTTACAAAATGGTTCCAGAACTTCCCGGCACCGCGTGTTGATAGCAGATAATGGCCCGTTTGTCTCGGTGGCCCATAAAACACGGCTGACATGCTAGATTGAGTTGATCCCTGTGCAGGTGAGTGGAAACATGTGCTAGTAGGGCTAAATGAGGTCAGCGGGAGGTCAGCCAGCGTGATGATGAACAAAAACACAGGCGACGATTAAGGAAATTTTAGCCCTTTGGTGCAGAGAACTCAATCAACAAGAGCTCACTGCCACCAGGAATTAAGCTGGATGGTTTTGGGTTTCATGGAACAAATTTAGATATATAACCTGCTAACTGCAGGGCAAAAAATGAAAAGGATTGTGTTGAATGGAAACAGGGATTACTAGCTACTTATTCTCCAATGACAAGAAATTGAGTAAATGGACAGTTGTTTGTTTTATCAGCGTGTTTCTGGCTGAACAATCTGTTATTTCAGTTCCTCTTTGGAATTTCTTGACTGGGATGAAATTTCCAGCCATCTGTGGTGCTGAAAGATGCTGCATGATATACGTTTTAGTGACAACTCTCTTAGAGTTGATATCCATTATGGGATGCAGCGAGTGACCAGGTGCACTGACTTATGACTCCCTCTCTTGTCACCGCCTTAATGAGCTTCTGTCACTCTAAATCACTTGTACAGAAAAAAAAAAATCCCCTGTATGATCTGCGTTTATACTCGTATGGCAGTTTGCATTGATGAATCAGCTGAGCCATAAAGCACTGTGTGCATTAATCTACCAAAAAACCATCTCCACGTTTACATTGACAATCTCAGTGAGTCAAACTGGCTAAATTTCTGCACCAGCGTTGGGATCAGACTGATGAGAATTTCTGGATTATTTCTTAATGCACCAACATCCCAAGGCGAAACATGCAGGGAAACAATAAATTTCTCCAGCATGAAAAGGTAATAGCAAGTATGTATTGTCTTAATAATCATTTAAGTTGCAAAAAATTACTAAATACAAGATAAATATAGGGAAAGAGTACAATCTCCAAGATGAAATATAAATTAAAATAGTCCAGTCTCTAAACGGAGACCAGCTAGCTTACTACAATTTTAGAAAATTATTGATTTGATGTCAGTTGGTTCTGCAAACGATTTCACAGGATTTTACAGAAAATAATTATTTGATAAATTGTAGTCCAGCTTTTTTTCGGGGTTGACATTTAAAACCAAAAAGGGGTGCCATTCAGAGGCAAGTGGCTGAGGAGGGAGAGTGGCCATCCGTTTATCAGAAACCTTGCCCCTGTGCAATCTAAATGCCGACGTCTTTGAACCCTAAATTGCTCCTGATGGCTGTTCCATTCATGTCTAAGTGTGGCTCATCTTCTGAGGTACTTGGAGTGTTCCGTTTTTAAAAGGAGGACAATAGCGCTATCAAGCCTTGCATAGCCGTAAAGCAGATCACATATGGCAATGAAATACAAGTCACCAGAAATAAACGGACCACAGCAAAATTCGGTTCTCAATAAAGGCATCAAGCAAGCAAAGCAATATGGCTGCGGCTATGAGTGCGTGCATGTGATATACTCGTCTCCAGCAGCAGGTTTCATCTCCCACAGTACCAAGAGAGCTCACTTCCAATCAAGTTCATGACCACAAGAGGACTAAATTCAGCTCCACGTTTTAGCAGATCCTCCAGATTGCGCTCCCTTCTGACACAACCACGGAGCTGGCTGCAGTCATTTGCATTGCCACTTGATGACGAGGTTATGCCATCCTCCAAGGACAGCACAGAGACACACTCTCTGACCCTACCTATCACCCAGTAATAAACATGAGTATCCCAGAATGCTTAAATCCTATTAAATAATGTTGATGACAGAAGCATGAGAATTTTGCTTTTCTATTAAGGAGCAAAAAATGCTGCAGGCTGACGTCTGCATTTATTTTTCTTATTTGACAAGCTGCATCCGTGATGAGACTGTTGTGCAGTCTCATCACTCAGAACAATAAGACAGTCTCTCCATTTATTACCAATCTTCCTTCATGCCAAGTGCATGATTGAACGAGAGGACAAGAGGTCACCCACCGTCTTTGTGCTTTCAGATATTATAAAACTGGTAGCAGTGCTCGCAATCAGTAACATCTTATCCGTAGAGTGAGTGTGGCACCTCACACCCACGGTGGTCATTATTTTAGACCTTAAAGGTGAGATAAGATTTGAAATCTTTCGATGGTGCAGACAGTGAGAGAGCATTAAACACCCCAAATAGCTTTCCCGTCAGAGTTACCAATGTGACTCAAATAACAGATGAAGCAAGTAATAGCAAGTGTTTCACGTTTGAGTAGGGCTCCACTGTGTTGAATGTGTTCCTGATTGCCCCGCCCCCCCACCTCATTGGCACCGATTCAGTCTCACCACAACAGGTTTGACTGGAAACAATCTCACATCCTGTTTGAAATTCAGCAAGAGGCATGTCAGGGCAGGCGTGTTTTCACGTGCTTCGCCTGTATCATAACATGAATTTAATTGTTTAACTGTAATCCTTACGGAGCCTTTCCTGGTGGTTGTTTAGTATGACAGGAAATGCATACTGCCCGTAAAATGTAGCTGCTAATCCAAAAAATGTTTTTCCAGCAACTGTTACATTCGCACTAGCAAATTAGTGTCCCATTAGAGTCTAAGCGTCCCTTGCCCGACTTTGTCCTTTTTCACTCGTAGATAAGCAGCCATTATCCATTTTTGGAAATTAGAGAGTGAATATAATCAAAAAAGGGAAGAAACAGCATTTTTCGTAAATAAAAATGGCACATCTCTTTTCAAAGGACTGTTGTTAGCAGACCGTTGGAGCTGACTGTCATCCAAATACATGCGTTTGGGAGGTTAGGGTTCTAGTGTTTTTTGGAGCCGGGAACGGTGCAGCTGTCGAACAGACATTTGTTGATCGTGGGTTTACTGGAGAGGCTGATGAAGAGGGCGACGAGGCTTGGGTTTCTGTTTTTCTTCATGGATCAGATGACCGAAGACGGTGCCGCCTCGCAAAGACTATGCCATATCTTAGATACTGCCATCCTCCGTAAGAAATCATGTTTGATGAGCTCGGACCACTAATATCTGGACGCACATGCACACACACTGCCTTGTTTGCGTTCTGAGAAATTAATCTAGAAGGCAAACAGTCCCTCTTTTGTACGCAGAGCCCTGTCTCCTGTGACTGGTATCCAGTCCTGTAACAAGCAGCAGCTGGCTCATAGGCCTGTACTCAGGAGTTGCATCTCTCACCCTGATGAATGTGTCATTTGTTGCTTGTTTAGCACTCGCTTTGTTCAGACTCTGAACTATCTCTCTCTCTCACCCACACATTATTCGGCTTCAGTGTGCATACCCCCCTTATTGACAGCACCCAACCCTAGGCCTTCATGACTGTTTGATTTTTTTTTGGGGGGGGGAGAAGAGTTCTTGGAAGACATTTCAGCATTTAAAGCTAATGAAAGTTCCTGCATTCTTGTGTAGTACTTAATAGTAGTTCCTGTTACACCGCAGTCATCAAATAAAGGTTGGATGGCTTTGGCTCCGCGGTTGCTGTTTAGCGCTTTATCTGCAAGAGTAAGGCAGCAATAATGCCATGACTTCACATTCGACATCTAAGTCCTAAGAAGTCTGCTGATGACTAAAGTGGAAATTGTAGCTCATCTCCCTATAACTGAAAGAGAGCATCATTTTCTTGATGTGTTCTGTATGCAGGTTTTTATTCTGCCTTTTCTTTCTTTGAATGTAGAAAAATACTTTTTGCAAAAAGCTTCTTTTAGCCTGGCAAGTGCTTTATTTCATGGTGGTTGCAGTCAGATTTCTGTCTTCTCCTCCCACCTCCAGCTTTTCTAGTCACTGGATCTTCATAATTGCTGTGTCCGTGACTGTGGAATGTAAGAGAAACTTATCATAAACGACAGCATAGGAGCACTTTTCTTTTGTTCCCTTGAGCAAGTTCTCTGGAGAGCAACATCTCCAGAATGTGGCTGTAATGCATACTTGCTGTTCTGCATAACAATGGTTGAGACAAGGTATTAAATGTCACAGTTTGGGTCTCTGGCCGGTCTTTTAGTCCCCTAAAGACTTGTTTTAATTGTTTTGTTTTTCCCTCCGATGGCCTCTTCCCATCCTCTCAGCCACTGGGTTTCCTGTCCTAGCTGGAGCAAATCCAGAATGTCCAAAGACGGATTCGGTCCATTAGAAGGACCAGTATTTGAAGTGGGAACATCTCAGACATACTGTAAGCAGCACAAAGCGCTAGGCATCAGATATCTATCTTTAAAGTTCAATTCTAAATAGAGATATGAATTTTAGGCATTGTTATTGTTCCAAAAATAGCAATAAAAGGGGGAGAAAGCATTCAAACAAGCTAATTTGGCCATTAAGCTTAAGAAGATTAAGTTTTTTAGTTCTCGAAGACAGGAGTACGTGCCTACGAGGTGCAACGCATGAAGTCTTTAGTTTAGTTTTTTTCCCCCCAACAATTTACCCCTTTTTGTATTATTTCTGCAGCCTCCTACCCCGTGACCGATGCAAGATAAAATAGATAAAAAATTTTAAAAAATCTAAATTTTCCTAATTCTTTTCATCCAAATCTGAAGAGATGTGTAGTATTGTGTAATATTACACATTCCATCCTTCAAATGTGTTTAGAAAACCTAACTACATCCCTCTTTTTAATAGGATGTTGATGGATTCAATGGAAACTAGATGTTTGAGGAAAAGATGTAAATTGAATATTGTTTATTTATTTAAAATTGAAGAATGCAACCGAGGTCGATGACCTTCTGAGACGGTGCTTGTGCAGTCATACCATCTGTCTTGGTCAGCAGATATCCAGATGTTTTCATAAACTTCATATTCTGAGTGGTGGTTTGTTTCGGAGATGTTGAAAAAAGCTCATTATGTTCACCGTCTTTAATGGAAACCAATCTTTTGAGCGATACCGCCTTTTTCGAACACAAACTACCGCAGTGAGAGCAAGGAATATCCTCATCTTGCAGCGAAGTCATAACACATGGATGTAGATACTGGTGGTATCCGTTTCCCCAAGTTTTTTGTTCTCTAATTTTTTCAGCTACGCTAACTTAACTTTGTGGTCTGTTCAGCACACTGTGCACTTGCATTCGTTTATCCTACTAAATTGAATGAGGAAAAAACGCATTGACTCGCAACATTGCTTTTTTTTTTGTTTATGGAAAGTGTATCGTCAACTTTCAAACTGTTTAAACAGCCATCAAGATAGTCATAGTACCGATCGCTCACCCCTATTATGCATGCTTACTGTGTATCTGCCTCTCGTAATCAGTCAGGGACTTCTCCAGGACTGGAGTGGGAGCTCTGCCAGGGGAAGAAAAAGGGGGAAAGGGAGGGGTGGAAAATAAATGCGGTCACTGAAAACAATGACAGACTGAAAGTGGGCTGGGGTCATTGAGTTTTTGTAATGACTAGACAATTATATGTTATAAAGCTAGTGACTGATACTTTACAGGTCCTGTTAATTCAAACTGTTTGTACAGCTGTCTTCTAAAAATCCTTGTAATTAAATCCTTAGGTATGAATATCCAGAAAAAATGTTAATAGTTTTTTCTTAATAAATGAGAGGACTTTCATCCCAAGATCAGTTTAGATTGGAGATAAAATCCGGTCTGTGCATAAATTCCCTATTACAGTTAAGTCTCAAATCCCAAAAACCTCTTTATACTTGTATGGGGGAAACTTTGTCATAAAATATTTTATTGTATGTATTTTGTGCCAGTAATAAAGGAAAGTGATTTTTAAGAATCAAATTCAGCTTATTGAAACTGTTTCTTTACCGCCACACATCCAAGGATGTTATAAAACGTAGCACATGTGTTATGAATCCCTTTAATCGCTCTAATCACAGTTTGAAATATAACAAAGGCCTCAAGGACAAAGTTAATGGCGTTTACAGCGGGGCACATTCGGCAGAGGCAAGCTTATCTTGAACAAACTAAGGAGCAGACGATAAAGAAAACCCATCGCTCCTTCTGTTTACCGAGATCTGTTGTCCAAACTGTCAGACCCTGCATGGGAACTCGTCCTAAACTCATCAGTGTTCTTATCAGGCGCCCAGGTGTGGCGAGCATTAGCCCTCTGTGGAATAAGATTTCACAGGCTCTTCTATCCACACAATAGCTGTCAAGTGAACAGAGATCCGCCTTGGTCCTTGTGACAATTTGATTCACAACTTGTACAGAGAAAAGTCATGTTATATAATCAAAGCATTCACTGTTTAAGACAAAAGTAGTGGAGCAGACTTTTGTTGTTGAACTAAGCCGTTAATAAATGTCCCCCGTCAGTGCTTAAAATGTTAAGCAAATAATGAGACACCTGGAAATAAAACTTAAATTACGTGACTTTAAAAAGTCAATGAGTCCAAACAGACTGGCATTCAAATGCAGCTTTTAAGAGAGAAGAATGCAACTGCTTTTCGCATAGCTCCAGTCCTGTAAAATACAGTAAGACATTAACACTCAGAAGGCCCCCCAGTGGCATTTATATCCTGTCCCACTAACCCCGAGAACTATGGGAAGTACAAATATAAGTATGCAGAATCGCTGTCCTTGCCCTTGGGCACACAGACCATGAACAAATTGTTTTACCGTGGAGGAAAGTTCACTTCATGTCCATTAGTCAAGGCCGTTATGGAGTCGCTCTTCTCCCATAGAGGAATTCCCATTAAAGGTCATGATACTAGACCCACTGTTATCATTTGTTTATCTGAAGGATTTCTTTAGTCTGGGCTTTGAATTACCAATAACATTTTAACACTGAAATGAACTATTTTAGTTATTAGACTCGGATGCCATCCTGTGTGTCATTTCTCCTTCTGCTTAATATGGTGCTTTCCTCTTCCAGTTTTTTGTTTCAGGAGTATTAAACACATGTGAATGCTCAGTAAATGGACATGGTTATCTTCTCGCACGCACACTCTAAATTATTACAGCTGAAACTACCTCTGCATCAGACATGATTAAGGCCGCTAATTACCATGTTTTTGTTTTTGCAAGTTATTTATGGACTAAATCTGGTTATGAACTCCCGCTGTTAGTCTCTGCTTCCGGCAGCCAGAGGGGTTATGATCATAGTAAATCCATGCTGTTAAATGAAAAATGCTAATTATCCTATGCCAAAGGAAATTAATGGTTGGCTTAATCTAATTAACTAAACGGACAAGATCATTGGGTAAATACAGAGTATGATCTCAAGGTCAGACTTAAGAAAATGATTTGAGGGGAAACTAACACCTCATCATCGGCACCAGTGACAACAACTACCGTTTATATTTATCATTTACATCTATATTATTATTATTATTATTATTGTTTAGGTATTGGCAAAGTTCAATTTTATTGTCCGAGTTATTTAACACCCCTCCACTGATTATCCATTTCTCATCAAATTACTTTTCTTGTATTTCAGGATTCCGTAAAATCAGCCTTGATGACCTGCGCAAAGCCTACATCGTCAAGGATGTGCAGCAGTATATACTTCACAGGCTGGACCAGGAGGAGGCCCTGAGGCAGCACCTCACCAAGGAGACAGCCGAGATGCTCAACCAACTCCATATCAAAAGCAGCGGCTGCTTCCTCTACCTGGAGCGTGTGCTGGATGGTGTGGTGGAGAACTTTATCATGCTTCGGGAGATCCGTGACATCCCTGGCACTCTCAATGGCCTCTACCTGTGGCTATGCCAGAGACTATTTGTCAGAAAACAATTTGCCAAAGTCCAACCCATCCTTAATGTAATCCTGGCCACTTGCAGGCCACTCACGGTCAAGGAACTGTACCATGCAGTCTGGACCAAAAACATGACACTAACTATGGAAGAATTTCAGAAAAAGATGGACATTCTTTCAAAGTTGTTGGTCGATGGCCTCGGGAGTACTAAAATCCTTTTTCACTACAGTTTTGCAGAGTGGCTACTGGATGTCAAGCATTGCACCCAGAAGTACTTGTGCAATGCAGCAGAGGGACACCGGATGCTTGCAATGAGTTACACTTGCCGGGCAAAGCAGCTCAAACCACTTGAAGTTCAGGAATTTGCGCTCCACCTCGTTAATTCTAATCTGCAAATTGAGCCATTTAATCTGGCTCTGTGGATGGTTTGGAACGGAACCCCTGCTAAAGACTCTCTGACCACTTCCATACCAAGAGAACAAGAAGTACTGCAACTTCTGGTCAAAGCTGGAGCTCACGTAAACAACGAAGATGATCATGCATCATGTATTGTACAACAGGCCCTTGAAAGAGAGGACTCCATAAGGACATTACTCGACAACGGGGCATCTGTGAACCAGTGTGACTCCAGTGGGAGGACTCTGCTGGCAAATGCCGCATACAGTGGAAACCTTGATGTGGTCAACCTGCTCATATCTAGAGGGGCAAACATGGAGCTTGAAGACAACCATGGACAAACAGCACTTACTCTTGCTGCGAGGCAGGGTCATACCAAAGTGGTCAACTGTCTTATTGGTTGTGAGGCCAACATAAACCACACTGATCATGATGGGTGGACAGCTCTGCGCTCTGCAGCCTGGGGTGGACATTCAGAGGTTGTATCCGCTCTGCTCTATGCTGGTGCCAAAGTGGACTGTGCAGATGCTGATGGCAGAACTGCCTTGAGAGCTGCAGCTTGGGGAGGCCATGAAGACATAGTATTGAACCTCCTCCAGCACGGGGCGGAGGTGAACAAGGCTGACAATGAAGGAAGAACAGCTCTGATTGCTGCAGCATACATGGGACACAGAGAGATTGTTGAGCACCTCTTGGACCACGGGGCTGAAGTTAATCATGAAGATGTGGATGGAAGGACAGCTCTGTCTGTTGCTGCTCTCTGTGTCCCTGCAAGTAAAGGCCATGCCTCTGTTGTGAGCCTTCTGATTGACAGGGGAGCAGAAGTTGACCACTGTGATAAAGACTGCATGACTCCTCTCCTCGTGGCTGGCTATGAAGGACATGTGGATGTAGTTGATCTGCTTCTTGAAGGTGGGGCTGATGTGGATCACACAGACAACAATGGTCGCACTCCTCTCCTTGCTGCTGCATCAATGGGCCATGCCTCTGTTGTCAACACGCTGCTTTTCTGGGGAGCTGCTGTTGATAGCATCGACAGCGAGGGAAGAACTGTGCTGAGCATTGCATCAGCCCAGGGTAACGTGGAGGTGGTCAGGACTCTGCTGGACAGAGGTCTGGATGAGAATCACAGGGACGATGCAGGCTGGACCCCGCTTCACATGGCTTCATTTGAGGGCCACCGCCAAGTGTGCGATGCCCTCATTGAGCAAGGTGCTCGCTGTACAGAGGTTGATAATGATGGTAGAATACCGCTGATATTAGCTGCACAAGAAGGACATTATGACTGTGTGCACATTCTTCTGGAAAACAAGTCTTGCATTGATGAGAAGGGGTATGATGGGAGGAATTCTCTCAGGGTGGCTGCACTAGAAGGCCACAGGGACATTGTTGAACTGCTGTTGAGCCACGGTGCTGATATAGATTATAAAGATGCAGATGGACGCCCGACACTCTACATATTGGCACTCGAAAATCAGCTGGCTATGACTGAGTATTTTCTTGAAAATGGAGCAAATGTGGAGGCTTGCGACGCTGAGGGCAGAACAGCCCTCCACGTGTCCTGCTGGCAAGGACATGTTGAAATGGTGAGGCTGCTGATTAACTATCATGCTGATGTGAATGCCTGTGACAATGAGAAGCGATCTGCCCTCCAGTCTGCTGCATGGCAAGGGCACACAAAAGTGGTGCAGTTTTTGATCGAGAATGGCACACATGTGGATCACACATGCAATCAGGGAGCAACAGCACTAGGCATAGCTGCACAAGAGGGTCACATTGATGTTGTACAAATACTTCTCGAAAATGGTGCCGATCCGAACCATGCTGACCAGTTTGGACGTACAGCAATGAGAGTGGCAGCTAAAGGTGGACACTTAATGATCATAAAACTTCTGGAAAAGTATGGGGCAACAACTTTAAATGGCTGTAATCCCTCACCAGTGCACACCATGGAAGAAAAGACCCCATTGACCGGTAAAATGCAATCTCTCACCATTAAATCAAGTAGCTCTGGCAGTACTGGGGCTGGGGATATGCAGTCATCTGGACGTGGTCTACCCAACGGACCCGTCCATGCTTTCAGTTCTCCATCAGAATCTCCTGAATCTACAGTAGACAGAAAAAAATCCTCCCTATCAAATAACTCCCTCAAGAGTTCCAAGAACTCATCTTTGAGAACCACGTCATCCACAGCCACGGCACAGACGGTGCCGATCGACAGCTTTCATGGACTGACATTCACAGAGCAAATTCAACAGCACTCACTGCCTCGCAGCCGGAGTAGACAGTCCATTGTCTCGCCCTCTTCTACAACTAAGTCTATTAGCCAGCAACCATCATCTCCATCCAATGACTTTGACTGGTCTCAGTTAAAACCTGGCCTGAAGTCAACGAAGGGAAGTAAGACCGGAAACGGGACATCAAACGGCAAAGGTGCTCTGGGAGACAAGAAGAAAAACAAGAATAGTGGATCAACAGGTCAAGGTCAGGTTCTGGAGTATGAGATGACACAGTTTGACAAGAGGATCGCCCTCAACAAATCTGTAGCTAACATCGCAGTGAAAGATCCCCACTGTAAGATCATGATTGGTGGATCAAACAGGCAGGAAAGGGGGCAAAGCCAAGATCAGTTCTTCATCCAGCAGCAGAGCTGTTCTGAAAAAAAGAGGAATGGCATCATGACTAATCCCAACTATCATCTACAGGGTAATCAGGTTTTCCTGAGTAGGGTATCAGTTCCTCGGACTGTACAGAACAGAGGCCATCAGGATGTACTAGAGAACTACCCCATAGGGGAAACCGAGCTAAGCCTTAAACAAGCCCTGAAACTGCAGATAGAAGGATCAGACCCCGGGTTCACCTACAAAAAGGAGACTCCATTATAGCTGGTAAGAGATACTTTTCAAAATATCCCTCCAGTATGTGCTTGTATTGAAATACAGTAAACATTTGTTCAAAAGTTGAAATCAAGGTCAGAGCAACAACAAAACTTTTTATCTGTCTATCCACAGTGGCAAACTAAAAGGGTAACTGACTTCTAGTTGATACTGTATTACACTTAACCCAACTACCATTAGTTGGATTTAATTCAACTTGCATGAAGAATCTTTATTCCTCCAAACAAAACATTAACCCCAGTAATTCCTCTGCTGTTTCAGATGTCCTGAATGCCAATCCGTCATGCAGACATCGGAGGGAATGTGCCAAAGCAACTGTTTTTCATCCGCTTAAAAAAAGTTTATCAATTAGAGACCTCAAAATTCCTAGGGACAATTTGTGCTGCCTAAGGCTTACATGAACTGATACATCGATGTGCCTACATCTGTTACAGCCTTCTTCTTCTTGTGCTCACGCAAACCATCATTTTAATTTAATGTATTGCTATTTAATAAACAGTGTATGCACTTTTAAAAGAGTAAAAAAATGACAGACATGCATTTGTTCTATTCACTTTGTACCGCCTCCATGTTTTATCAGAGTAACTGTTTGAAACAAACATACCAATGCATTTTATTATTTTATTGCTCTGTCTTGTTTTACTCTCTCACACTGACAGCAATGTACCGCTGAGTACATTGTTACAAAACACAGGACATAACAGTAATTGGTGCCATGGTATGAATTCAATTGCATTGATAGTCTGCCTTTCTAGAGACCCCAAATAATCTGTGTTAACCTCGATCAGCGAGCTAAACCTATGTTGTGTGTATTATGTCAATAGCTATGGCAATTTAATTCATGAGTATATACAAGCATATTTATTTTTGGAAAAAAAAGCCACTTTTGCTGCATTTTGTGTCACATTAAGCTCTACCATGGTGCTGTGTTCAGAAGTTGCCTGCAGTTATTTTAGACTCCATATTTTGTTGGCTTTTGTGCGTTTGTGTATTGAGAAATGAGAAAAGGAAGGTTCATTGAAAATGTAAAAAAAAAAAATCTCGTCCCTATGGGATTTTTCATTTGCTTGTGTGTTTTATTATTTTGTGTGTGCATAAAAAGAATATTTAAACAGCCCAGCGTGTAATGTCAGCAAGCGTTTGGTGCTAATAAATGTGGCCATTTCCAGTGAAAGCAGCGGCTTAAAGAAACCCATTTGTCTGCAGAGTAAAATGTGCAACTCCCTGCAGTAAAAGAAACAAAATTCAAGCTTTGTGTCCATCGTCATGTGGTTGATTTTCAGTGATTCCTGCTGGATTTTTTTTTTTTAGGCTCAAAAGAGTTCAGCCATTAAGACAACTCATAGCTGTGAATGAATTTGTTTGAAATGCAGAGATGTAAAGCCAAAGTTAAAACAACATAACTACGTCCCACCTTCTCCCCGTGAGAAGCTGGATATCAGTTCAGCAGGACTCGACCCCACGGGAGACGGAGGGGAGGAGGTGCTTGACTGTGGCACTAAGGGAACTGAAACATCTGTTTCTCATGAACTGGAGCTGCTCTAGCGTTTACAGACTGTCATATTTTTGCAGGATTTTCATATTGTCAACAGTGAGCTATTTTTGCCAAGAACTGGGATCCCGGGGAGCAGAAACCTATCGCATGCACAAACCCTTATAAGCCCTAATGAAAGCTCTCCACTCTTCAGCGCTACCGTAGCTCAAAAATACGCCATGAAGGGTCAACAGAACGATTCAAGGCAGGACTGGGTCAGGAGTCAGTGTTGGAAGTCATACTGTATAGTCTTATTGAGCAGTTATCTCGTTTGTCTGGACTGTGTTTCGTCTGTCACCTTTGATTTGACCGTCAGTGATCGGACTGTAAATAGCTTGCCATGTACATTCAACATTCATTTAAAAAGAATTCCTGTATCATATGAAGTGGAATTTACTGATGTATATTAAAGTGCTTAATAAACATATTTGCTTTACTGCTGGAAGAAAGATCTCTGTGCATTTCTTTGTGTGTGAATAAGACTGCACATCAACCGAATGCAGTAAAGGTAGTTGTGGCAGGCCAACATTTTCTCACTACGGAGTAAGGAAAACATTATACTGAAGGCTATTATTCACTTAATCATCTTCCAAGGTGAAGAGCCAATACTTTTTTTAAATTATGTAGACGGGGTCGAAACAATTTGCTTCGTATTAAGAAAGCAAAGAAACAGAAATATGCTATACATACACATAGCAGTTAATAGATGTTTAAACGTAAACTAATCATTCATAATCCATGAATGTGCCCTACAGCTACATTCAAATTAATATCAAATCCCACATCCCACAACTTTTATGACTATTGAGCAACCCACGCCCCCTAAACAGTCATACACAAATAAATCCATCCTGTCTGTCCTCAAAACTCAATACACACTCAAGTGCATTAACAATCATCCCCTCTAAGCAGAACTCATTTCCACAAATGAGTACTGACACCACAAACTGACACCACAAAAACATATAACATTACGCACACATGTACACACAAAAACTAAGTGTTCCTTGGGACTTAATGCTGGCCTTTAGTCCCCTCCATCAATGTTTGTCCTTTCTCGTCTTCCAGACGGGCTACATAAAGTGAGTACCATAACTTATAAAAATGTTCCCAAATTCAAGGCAGACTGATTTGTCGAGGGAAGAAATCCTTAGAATTGAGAAACAAATGACTTTTTTTATATTAAGATTAATAAACCTGAACATTTAATTCATGCAAAATCTCAGCTCCCCGTGGTCTAAAGAAGTATTTGAAGGCTGACACTCATCTTCCTTCTGACGGCACATACACAATGATGGTAAAGTTTTGGAGGGAGGAGAGACCTGACACCAGTGGGAACCCTGAGCCTGGGATGATGAACACAACCACACTCTCCTAGTAAGGGTCAATGAGAGGTGTCACAGACTTGTCAAGACCTTTAAGTCCAAAAAGTAACTTCTCTGCCAGTAGGGTCTGACCTTTTTCTGCCACTTTTACACACTTCATCACCAATGGCTCGTTTAGGTTGTGTTGGCTTTTGAAGCCAATAAAATACCGTGTAGCCTTGTTGGCTAATCAAATATGATTTTTTATCAGGTGGCTACATTTTCTCAGAACCATTTATTGGTTTGACAGGTTTCTTACACATACCAAACACTACGAGAGAGGGTCTACTAGATCTCCAGTAAAAATGAAACCATCCGACAAGTAGCTGTCATAGTACCATCTCTTCTTTGTCACGCTGCTGTGCTACCACTGGCTGATGAGGTTGATATCTAGCATTCATAGTTAACTTATTCTGGAGTTTTTTTGTGCATCGTGCAACATTTGCAATGATTTGTATGCTAATGCAAAAAAGGCTGTAGTAGTATTTAATGGGATGTTGCTTAACTACCAGACCAAAAGGCTGTAGTAAACAGGTAGGTACAGGAACAGGAAGTTCCAGAAATGGGCAATCTGCAGGGACCATTAGCTCCCTCTGTCTTCTCACTATTCCTGTCTATTGAATACAGATGCTTTTTGATCTGCTGAAGTGCAAAAGGGCCGCAAAAACTCAGACTCTACTGTTAATACCTACCCCAGTCATCATACGCTGGATAACCAAACCAGGACACTGCAGCATCACAACACAGGGATCAAGCTGAGGCTGAGGAGACGAGTGTGCCAAGCAATATCACTGCCCTTGTTCCAGTTCACTCGGTTCATCTCTGACGAGCGTGAGCTGCAAGATAGATCAAATACAGAGATGGCTCAGTGGTTAGGAGATTTATTTAGTTTTAATACAAATTTTATGAAATCGCATGCTTCACATATTATGTATTGTCACAAGGGTTTGAATCGAGAATGGTTTCATGACGTTCTAGAAACTAACTTCAGCTGTGTTTGTTACATTGGATGAGCAGCATCTGGGATTCTGGCCAAAAGACTAGAGATACGAATTGTTTCGCTGACTTATTGAGCTTAATTGCCATCACCCAACACCTTTGGGAACGGTGCCACAGTTGCTGAAGTGCTATTAAGATTTCTGGACGTAGCAGCTTTTTCTGTATGTTTTGAGAGGGTTGGTGTTGATGAGTAAACCATCTGGCACTGATGTCATGTAGTGTGTACTGTCCAAGCTTAAAGGCTTCCTGTTCAGCCATCCGCCAGTGGCCACATCTGGTTCTCCTTCATCCATACCCTTGTTTTGGATACAGTGCTAACAAGCTCCCACACACTATACACAACATGGCGACAGTTGTGGCCGAGTCGTTCCAGACACAACTTCAAACCCCTTCTTCCTGTGTGCCATATGCACACAGGTTTTCATTCCAGAAAAACACTTTAGAAGAAGATTTCTAGCTTAGCACTTTTTTTAAGCGAATTCAGCTGCTGGTGCTGTTAGGTTTGCCTGAAATTCATTTGAAACTAAATCAGCACAAGATAATTCAATCACATTTTTGGAAAGAGACTCCTCCAAAGTATGTGAAACACATCTTTTCAGTTTGGCAGGGCCGTGAGCCCGGTGTATTGTTACCAACTCTCTGGTGCGTTTCTGTTGCTCATTATCATGCAGATGTTTCCACAAGACAATGATGCATTGGACTTTGGGACAAGACTACTCATACTATAGGCTGTAGTTTGAAACCCAGAGAATTCAGTTAGGGGTTTCATAAAATAGGAAAGAGGGAGTGCAACAGGCCAAACCTAACTAAAGGGTTCAGATTCAAACAAATCTACAGTCATGTGACTAAAGTTAACTGCAGCTCTCATCTCAATATTTCCATCAGGAGATACTATTAGAGGAACATAGAAGAATAATCGAATCGTGAACAGAGGGTACAAAGTGCCTTTGGCACTTGGATCCTGGCAGGAAGTAGGGAAGCTGTCTGACTGATGGAATAGGTGCTTCCAGTATGCAGAAGATTCCCCCCGGAGCATGGACACTGGTGTTGGTGATGTGGAATGGAGCTCGACTTTTGGATTACATTATGAAAGGAAAACATCTGATGGGAGGAATTGACTGGAGGATAGCCAGGTCCAGGATTGAGAAGGTGAGGGGGTGGAGGGAGGTTGCAAATCTTTGCAGAACTGAAGCGACAGCAGAGAGAGGGAGAGAGATAGTTTAAAGTTTGACAGCTGACTAAGGATTGTTTTATGACCAAATTTGATTGGATGAAAAGGTAAATGTGATGGGGATCCCCAATTGATATTCGTAAAGTATATCAGTACAATATGCTGATGTACTGCATCTCAGAGTACATCAGCAGATTTGCCATAACATTGTAACAACCTGCCTAATATTATGTAGGCAAAACAGCTCTGTGATGTACTGTGACACCTTTATTTTGTCATGGAAGATTATTATATCCCTTTGAAGTCGAAAATATTATGGATTCATCATCACCGCTGATCTCTAGTTTAACTCCAAGAACTATTTTCTGGATAATTTTCTAATTTCATACCCACATAGACTTTGGTTCGAGAAAGAACTGGATTGATTTCGGGAAAGATCAGTTGTGTAATTCTAACACTACTGGGAGTTTTATCTCCAAATGTTTTTGGCCATTTTTTACCTTTGGTCCTATTTAGTCCAAATTTGGTGCATGAATCAGCTTCAGGACATCTTTCGGGGCACATTGCATTTTACTTAAATAGTTCATATTTTACCCACTAGCGGGAGCTTTTAACAAAAGAAATAAAAACAGTTTTTAGGATATGAACGTACTTACGGTCGGTCTGATTTAGACAAAATGTTGTGTATATGAATTGTCTTGGGGGGGAGCTGTCTTGTAAATAAATTTTACCCTAAGAATTAGAAATGCACCGAATGCAATTTTCTTGGCCGATCAGTGATTTTTATAAATTCTTTTTCTCTAAAAAGTTATATTTATTTAGCAATTTATTTTGAGTGCTCTTATTTTGAAGGATTACAGTGGCAGTGACAAGGCTTGTCGGCATTGTGTATGTATTCTGACCTGTTCAAATCAATATATAAACTTTCCGCCGTGCGTTTCTTAAACCAAATGTATGACATTGTAACATTTGCCAAATAACGTGATCCCTAGGATCATTCCGGGAATATGTATGGTCTGTTTTAAAAATGTCCATGGCATATCATTTAAATTGACAGTGTTTGGAAAGATAAACTAGTTTTTGGAAATTGTAAAATGGCCACAGAACATCAATTTGATTAAAAAATGTCATCTCCCACCCCTGATGACAATGAATCAGGTTCTCAGCTTGCGCATCATGACCTAGATTTGACGATTGGGTCTTTTTGTTACCTTAAGACGTACGTACCGATGAAATATCATCTTTATTGAAAACTTTTTATCTTAGTGATGAGCATGAATCAGAGGCTGAGGATGCGCATGTGGATAATGGCATTAATTATGTTTATGTTGTAAATTATGATGATGATGATATTGAACATGTTAATGGTGATGATGATGTCGATGGTGATCAAATGGTTGCTGATGAAATGACAAAGCTATGTTTTTGATGAAGTGAAAAATAAGGCAAGCTCTCTGAAAGAACAAACTGAGACTTGAAACGGATTTAGAGATTCCATCACCAGCCTTTGTGATTCCTTAATAGAGAGGCAAACTTAAGAGAATATGTGGATTCTAGTTTAGCCAAACCTTAGGCTTTATGTCATGAAAATATAGCACAACTGGAGAAGCGTATTGTTGGTTGTCTTCTATGCAGAGATGACAAGTGGAAGAAACAGTTAGACCAGCTTAGACCAACAAGCACACCTATAGCGCAGAGAACTAAAGCAGTCTCTACTGGAGTCAGTTCAATAACTCCCTTTAGACCTTACAGCGTACCTAGTGCTCCTCCCTTTTACTCCAAGCCTCCCATTCGTCTGGAGTTTACAAGGCTTGGCATCCCATGTGACTCTTCCGATGTCCTTTATTTCATTGAGCAGTGCAAGAACTTCCTTGATCTTAGACCACTATCAAATCATCAGCTCCTGGCAACACTAGCCACGGTCTTAAAGGGGCCAGCGCTCAGTTGGTGGAAGGGTGCAAAAAGTCAAGTTCCTGATTGGGACACCTTCAAATGCTCTTTTATGTCTGCTTTTCTTCCTTCTGACTACTTGACTGAAGATGAAGAGAAGTTGAGAGCCATGGTGCAGAAACCTGAGCAGAGACAGAGATTTTGCTTATGATTACCGAGAACTGTTTCTTAAATAGAAGCTAAATATGCCAGAGGAAGAAATGGTGAGGCACCTCTTGAACAACATCAATCCGAGAGTAGTTATGGTCTGGAATACAATAAAGGATATACTTGTTATCATTTTTTCTGCCACCTACTAACCCTACCAGCGCTACCAGACTATAGGCAAGTAAACACAAAGACCTTACCTGACGCATATTTATTGCAAATAATAAACAACATCCTAGAATCACTGGATGGCGTGTACTGGTTCAGTCCATTGGATTTGCAGTCTGGTTACTAGCAGGTGACCATGGCTGAGGACAGCGAACTAAAATCTGCTTCCGTAACCTCACGCGGTTTCTTTCACTTGAAAAGCATACGATTTAGTCCCTGCAATGCTGCAGCAACTTTCCAGCGTTTAATGGAGAAAGTATTGGCTGAACTGAGAGGAAAAGTACGTTTGTCTATATAGATGACATTATTGTATACTCAACATCACATGAACAACACCTTCAGGACCTGGAATCTGTTTGTCAGAAGCTACAGGGAGGCAATCTCAGTCTTAACATGAAAAAACATGCTGTGTCCAACAGGGGGGTTGAGGTGGACCATGCAAAGAGCCAGGCTGTGGAAAGCTTCCCAGTACCTAAAGATGTAAAATCTTTACAGCGTTTTCTGGGGCTTGCCGGCTGGTACCATAAATTAATGCCTCATTTTGCCGACATCACAGCACCTTTAAACCATCTCAAAAGAAGGGTGTGGAATGGAATTGGACTAGGGAATGTCAAGCCAGCGTAGGGGCCCTGAAACTGGGAGTTGGAAAATGTGTCAGTACTGGCACAACCTAACCTGTCTCTGCCTTTTCACGTTTTAACAGTTGCGAGCAAGGTGGGTGTTGGGGCCATCCTCTCCCAAAATACTTCAGAGGGCGAATGCGTGGTAGCTTATTCCTCAACTCAAAAACTGTTTCATGGATCATTCATCACCTTCGTGCGAGGAATTACTGCGTAGGAGTGATTTTGGGAGAGGTCGGTTGTACATTTACGACAGTAGGTGGCGATTTATCTCCAAAAGTTTTGGGCAATAAATTCTAAAGCATTGGTCGGACTTTTTCCAAATTTGGTTTGGATTCATCTTGTTTCTATATTTTCACTCATTTTTATCTTACAGTTCATACTGTTAAAATAACCTCCGTTAATTTGAGGGCTTCTATCAGGGGATTGCTTGTACCACAAAGAGCATTGGGGACTAATCGGAGTTATATCCTTGCTGTCGGGGACAAGAAAATAGGTCTAGTTAATAAAGTACTCTGAACACAATTGAAGACACCAAACACTGATAGGACTAGAGGAAAAATATATTTCAATATGAATATAGGAGAGACACTCAAGCCGATCGTAGGAACCCGATAAGTAGCGCTCAAAGCAGTTATTACAAGAAAGACGTATAACGGTGTGCAGGACAAGAAATTGCTCATCTTTATAGGCGTACATTGGTTATGCCTATAAAGATGATTTTATAATCCCCTATAATATTAGGGGATTGGAGTATGGAGTTCATCCGGTGAAGCATAGGTAACCCTTCCGTGAAGTCACTGCTTTCTTTTCCATTGGGAGAAATGCATACTTGACTAATCATTTCTTCTGTCAGTGACTTTGAGTTATGGACAAGCCATCTGCTCAAAACCAGTAAGAGGAATATCTAAAAGTTTACATGTATTTTCCTTCACACTATAAAGGTGTTTTAACATTTTCAGCAATTTGTTCTTCATGCCATCACAGTCTGGTAAAGTCACCATACACACACACACACCATCAAAACCTCCTTGAGGTAATATTGAACCCAATGCACACAAATTATTCCTTGCTTGACAAAATCCTTTAAACTCATCTAAGTCACTAACTCCACACAAGTCCAGGGCTTGTTTCCATGTAATAATTTGGGCTGTGTGTTCCATATGTCCGGTATGTTCCCTTAACTGGTTTGTATTGCCGAAACCTCCACTAAACTGATATATTTTGTGTATTTAAACTCATATTACTTGAGTTCATTTTCTTCCTACACTGACATGGCCGATTTGTCGAGGACATTCACAAACGGGTCACAGATCCATTCCTTTGCACTTCTTGGGTCACCTCCTGAGTAATGCTCAAATTCTGTGGCCGGGTGGCAAATGCTTTCTGCAAATTGTCAGTCTGCAGCCCGGTGGTTGGGTACCACTGATTTAGAGGATATCTTCCAGCTGTAATGTTTGTTATGCTCCAACAGAGAAACAACATGCAATCCACAAATGTTGTTTCTATAATGATATATGATAAATAATCACGAACACACACTCTAGTGTAGTAATCAGTTACCTTAAATGAAAACATTGGGCAGCTTCTTCTTCAACTCGTCCCTTTTTGTGAAATAACTGAATAAAATTATAGTGTGTATTAATATTAATGTTAATGCACCGGACATTCTTCAACTCCCGAAGCATAAAGTAAACAAACGAGCAAGACTATTTTTGTCTTTTCTAATGGTTTTCATTCTCCAAATGCTAATTTCCACTTTAGAAAGATGGCACTGGGAGCATGGCATCATTACAAGCATAAGTAGTCAACTTTTGCAGCTCAGTGCCAGCAGTGATTTGGTGAGGAAGCAGCCAAGTATCAGGCTCCCGGAAAAGTTTCACAAAGAGCTTTTTTTTTACATATATATATTTATAACGACACGAGTGTAGCCATGCAGAGCCCTTAATCATGCTGGGTTTTAAATTAGATTGAATGCCACTGCCAGTGTCGGCACAAAAATATGTGATTTTTTTCCCACCTAAATTCACAGAAATTCCTGGCAAGAGGAGGAAATGACCGCAATTTAAGTCCTCTGAATGGAAATTCATGTTGTACTTGGAAGTTTAGTGACCTTAAAGGAGTCTTTAAATACATTTCCAGTTGAATTCACTAAATATTATGCTGTTTTACATGATTCAAAGGTGAAAGTCAGTCACAGTTTTGACATTTTTATTTCAACCTCTTAATGTTTGACATGCTGCCACTACAGATCCTACGTGTTAACATGATAACTCAAAAATCATTTCATGGATCATTTTGAACATAGATCCTGGTCAGAGGAAGAACTGTAGTGTAGTATCGCCAAAGGTTTCTTGCCATTAATACTCAACCGTTGGTCCAATTAAGTACAATTGGGTGCATATGAATCAATTCAAGGAATATTATTTTCTCTCAAAGTTCACATTTTTGAAAAAAAAAACCTTTTTTCCAGACATACCTCGAAAACTATTTAATGGATCCTTTTCAAACTTAATACAAACACACGTAGACTTTAATGTGAGGAAGAGCTGGATTAATTTTGGGAAAAGTCAGTTGTTTTTTTCTGACACTAAGGGGAACTTTAGCTCAAAAAGTTTTCGGCCATCATTTCTCAACCGTTCTGGTCTGAATCGACTCGAGGAGATTGATCTGATATATTAGTTTACCCATGTTTTAATCTGATAGTTCAATTTTTACTTTTGGGAGCTTTTTTTCTCTAAAAATACTGTGGAAATAACTTAATATTTAATTTTGGGAGTTCAATCAGTGGGATTGTTGCAGTTGACACCATTCTTGCATCTCTTCTAATTCACAAAGGCTCTTTGCAACCCCTCCTTCTTATAAAGAATCCCGATTATCTTATGATCAGCAATAATTCAGAGAACCAGAGTTGTAATTGTAACTTTTGCCTGAGTTCTAACAACCTCCAGATTAAGTTTGAAAGGCTCCACCCTCCCTAAGAAGTCATTTGTATAGATCAAAAACTCATCATCCTCCTGCAGATATACTATAATAACTCTGTGCTGTGGGGCAATATAAATCTTTGTTATAGCTACTTTAAACTTTCAGACTACAGCAATGTCAACAAGCAATAATCTCAAAGTTGTCCTCCGATGCTTTTTGTGACAGCCAGTCTGATCTATGTTATACCCTATACCATAACACAGAAGGTAGGAGGGAAACACCAGTCTAATCCGGATTTGAGCTCTGAAGTTGTTGACAGGCCCATTCATGAGCTCCTCATCAACCAAACATTTAAATGTCGCCCTGTGATACAAGCTTGTGCCTGGATTTGTACAGCTCTTTATAAATGGGTATTTTAAAAAACAAAGATTTGTCCTTTTCAAAATTGTATGCTTCCTCCCATCGGTTGCGGCAAAAGTTGGAAAATAGCCCGTGCTTAAAAGCAGCCAATGTTCAACAACAATGAAGTAACTCATGGCCAACAAAAGCTGGTGAGTGAGAGATTAAACATACTGTATTCCTTTTTGTTGCCTGTTTACAAAATCCCTACAGACTCTCATCAAGGAGCGGGGATGAAAAGCTTTCGTCAACTCTCCGTGGAAACCGGCTTCCTTCTTTGAAGCTCAACGCTGTGGCCCGACGTGCACACAGGTGTTCCACTTTCACTGAATAAGATAAGTAAAACACCTCGTCACAGACAAAATGCTGGCTTATTGAGCGCATGGGAGTCGGCTATAGCGCACTATAATACTCATTAATCATTATGGCTGAGGCCAAGGACAACAAATGGGCCATAGCTCCACACAAGGCTGTAGGTCCACACTCCAGAATATTCTGCTGTAAGACTAAAGCAGCCATCTGTAAACCAGAGACTTATGTATTTCCCCACTACATGCTTTTCATACCGCCAGAAAGGCGCATTTAGGGTTACTGTTGTCCGCTCAGGCATGTCATTTTCGTGACGGGGAGTAATTTATCCACATCTCAAAAACCGATTGGTAGAATTCTGTGAAATTTAACACATGATTGGTGAAAGGCTCTAAAAAGAAACGGTTTCTTCAATTTATTTTTACATTATTAAGGAACACTAGCCATTTTTAGGTCAATAGGCTCACATTCAGGGACTATGATCTCTTCACATTTCCTCAAAAACCCCCTGACAGAGTTCAATGAAATTCCATTTCAATCAGGAGAGACAGAACGAACAATAGAATAATGTTTAATTCGACGTGTGATATGTGATAATAAGTCTCTCAGAAAGTCTTTGGTGCTCAAATTCCTCAAGGAGAGTGCAGCTGCAAGGTATATCCCCCTTTGCAGTCTATATACTGGTTGTGGTGGCTGATGACTCTGCTGGGAGTGATGACTGATGAAGTTGATGAGTCTTTGAGGACAGGGCAGGTGGTGGAGGGCTCATAAAACAGGATCATGAAGGATTTTGACAGATGGAGAAGATCATATTTAATAAGACGCCAGCACGATGATCGCCTGAGGATGAATGTGTGTCATTGTGATAGCTGATGAGCACAGATGTTATCAATTGAAAGCCCAGACGGTGAAGAGTGGAATTTAGGCTGAGCACGCATGAAAGGTGTGAATGACAGAGTGTTATGAGGTATGAATGTTGCCCGAGTGTGCAAGGAGATAGTCTTACTGACTGAACTTTTGCGAGAGCTTCATTGGTGCTTTTTTCATAATCAGAAAACAGTTAATTAACAAGGAAGTAAGGAAATTTGACCTGGTATCTTTGTGCAAAGGATGCAGTCAAAAAAGTCAAAGCATAAATATAGAAATGAAAATAGACATTCCATGAATATAAAATGCATACACACACATACAAGCCTACATGCGTAAAAGTGTCTGTGTTGGGTTCTTCAATTTTCTTATATTTTTCGGTGATTTTAACAATATTTTTGCTTAATCTCCAGGGGGTGTATATCCGCATGTCCCCAAATAGACTGTTTTTGCACTTAGGCAGTTTATGTGTTTTATGGGTCACGTTAGAGGCTTCGGTCTATCTGAGCCTCTTCAAAAACCTATAGAAAGAATTCAGTGAAATTTCGTAAGTGCTTTGTGGCTGCCTTAAGGATGTTGATTTCATTATTGGGCTCTTCAATCTTCGTCTT
>VRLP01001958.1:0-105367 GCA_009660295.1 Lophius piscatorius | reverse complement strand
GAACTCTCATCAGGATCCTTGCAGCACTGTTTTGAACATACTGAAGTCTTTGAAGACTTTTATCAGGGATCCCGATGAGAAGTGCGTTACAGTAATCCAGTCTGGAGGAGACAAACGAGTGGACCAGCTTTTCAGCATCACTTAAGGTGAGTGAAGAACGGAGTTTGGAAATATTTCTGAGATGGTGAAAGGAGATCTTAATGATGTGTTTGATGTGGGATTCAAAAGTGAATTGAGGGTTGAATTTTATGCCGAGGTTGGTGACTGATGAAGAGAGGGGAATGTCGTGACCAGAGAAGGTAATACTGGTTATGGAGGAAGACTGGGTCTGATGTGGGGTGCCAATTAAAATTGCTTCGGTTTTGGAGCTGTTCAACTGAAGAAAGTTGTTTTTCATTCACACCTTTATCTCCTCCAGACAAGCGTGGAGAGTTGACAGGGGAGATGATGATGACGATGGAGAAGCTTTGTAGGAACATGCCTCAGTTTTTTTGTGGATAAAATAGTAGTTTACATGTAATTTAACATTTTTATAATTATTAAAATAAGTATTTAATCTACTTTTTGGATTTGTCAAGCAAAATTAAAACCTTGAGATTAATCTTCTCTCCATAAATATAGTGATATATAGCAATAAATAATATTTCAAATGTTCTTATGACCACATTTCCCCTCAATAATATATAAATACAATGAAATTGAATAAGATAATGAATAAGATAATCCGCATAATGTAAATATACAATAGAACACGTAATTGTGTAATAAGACTGTTATTAGTTCTAGGAAAATACGTTTTTAAGTTTGAAACCAAGAGGTTAAAGCTTCTGTGGATGTGAATGCTAGTGTGAATTGTTTGCCTCAATTCAATAAATAATATATACAACATAAAATAATGCAACGGGAATGTACGTGTACTTATTCTGTATTCTGTAAATGACAGCTGGTCCACTAAGGGTATATTTATGTGACACACATCAAGATAAAGAGGCACTCTCAGGGTTTCATTTCCATATTGCTCTGTTTCACTTTAGTGTACTTTTTTTGTCACTACTTCTCTCCTTTAGTTGCACACACCATGTTAATGTGCTTACGTTGCTGTGAATGTCCTGCAGTATGACCAAATATTGTGCAGCTCTGGCAGGACTATCTGGGGGTATTTGTTGACTTTGTAGGGGGGTATGTTGAAGGCTAAGTAGCTGTGTTACTGTAAAACTATATCCTCTTTCTGCTGATGGGGTCTCAGTCCTAACTTATATTAACCAGTGGAAGTATCTCGTAGAAGTAATAGAATCCATGTGTCACATGCAATGTCTCATCAGACCTTTCAGGTTTCCATTCCTCTGCCTCCTTCTAAAATAATCTACGCTCTTCTCTGGTTTAAAGTGCAAGTCACGGGCTATTTCTGGCGGAGGCTTCGTCAGCAGTCCTGGGCTGAAAACGCTCCCTGATGAGCCATACGATACTGCTGATCCGCCCATCTCCACTTGAAATGACTATCCAATCTAATAATTCTCCTTCTTTGCTAAGGGCCCCCCTAAATTATTCAATGCCTTTTTCAAAATATATTTAGCTCCAAGCTTAACAAGCGTGGAAATATAATGGGAATGTGTCTCTGGAACAGACAACCTGAACATGACATGGGTTTATTAGTGTGACGAGCCTGAATAGTTCTCAGTGGTAGCATGGAATGCTTGCTTCTCAGTCTTTTTCTGGCTGAGAAAAACATTCCGCATAAACATAATTCATCTTTTCATACAGTTTTTGGGGGCCCTAATAGCCGAAATAATCATCATATGGGAATAACGTATGTAAAAATATTTTTGAGTGGAACAAATCAGTGTATGCCCACTTCATGGGAATGATCATCATCACCGCAGGAAAGGAAGAGTGTCTCCCATGGAGATTTCTATTTTCTGGAAAACATAGGGGGAGGATGGGGAATTGGCCAGGAAACATGCAATTTTAATGTGAGTTCAGATAAAGGGCCACTTTGAAGAATTGTTTTCCATTTTAATAAAAAAGGTTGCTATATCAGGGATCGTTTCCTTCACTACTCCTAGATTTATAATATAATATAACGTGTCTGTCCTTCAAACAGATGTGAAGGATTGTTCAGCGTTGGTGGAGGTTTGAGCTCTTCTGAAGGCCCTTCTAAGCACAAGGGCTATCTGAGAATAGTTGAATATGTGGGTGAGGTTTGGAAAATCTATAACTTTGTGGTGAAAATGGAGAACTGTGGTGTTATTTTCTTGTATTCTTGTTCGATCGAGGCTTCAGTGGTTCTGATCTCACTCACAGTACCATCATTATCTGTTTTCTGCTATCAGAAAACATTTTCTCCTTTGGCACGGGACAGTCTTTTGCTTTCTTACGCTTTGAGCCATGGGTGAAAGGTCACAAGAACATCAGCTGATCCTGCAAATAAGCTTGATAAGATCTGGAGTGGAGCGTGAACCAGCTGGCACCGCACACTGATGAAAAACCACAGGACCTGAATTCTTCTGGGAAACAGGAGCGGTTGGGAGAGAATAATTATACTGATTTTTAATGAGCAGACATTCTGTATGGACATTTAGCAGAGAAGTAGTTGGTTTTAAAGAGGAGTAACTAGTTAGTACTAGAATAATGTGTTGCATTAAAGGCAAATTATTGCTCTTTGTAGACGGATAGATGCCAAACGTTAGGGCACAGTGTCCCTGTTCTTCAGTTTAGAGAAACCATGGATATTCCCTCAAATTTCACAAACATGCAAACACACATTGGTCAACAGAAGTCCTGAGGAAGGTTAGCATTAATATTCATCAACATCAAAATGTGTATAATTAGAAAAGTCTGAATACATCCATAAATTGTAGGGGCCTTCGTCATTGATCTAAAAAGCAGGTGATCTCAGTCCACAGCTTTATTTCTGAGCACTTCCTGTTGTCTTTATTTTATTTGTAACAAAATAAGGGACTGATAATGGCATTGTGAATCGGTCTGCTGGTAAACTGGATTTCCCCTGGAGTCGGCCCATCAAAGATTATCACCTGCAGTCTGGAGGGCCCACATGTTTATTTACTGGCCTTAATTGCTTTTTCTCCATTTGATTCTCCAACAGCGCTTGTCCAGGGTGCTATTGGAAATGAAAATGGCCCTATGGACATTCTAAAACGACTCAAATAAACATTATCTAATCTAGAATCTCTGCAGTTAGGCGTTGGATAAAGTTTAATGTCAATCTCAACCCGAGAGTTTGGCTCATTTGGCCCAAACTGAAAACAGTTTTGGACACTTTGACGACAGTTTTATCTGTGCATCAGCGTGTCCCATTAGGAAAAATCAAATCCTGGTGACTGGTTCTGGGCAGCACAAGTGTTGCCTCACAGCAGGAAGGTTTTAGGTTCAAATCCAGCTCAGGAGAATGAGCTGGATAGATGCAGTGTTCTCCACATGTTTTGGGGGGTTCTGTAGGACTTCCTGTCTTTGTCTGAGATCATGGACTATGGGTGAAATGGTGAAAATATAAATTGTCCGTTGGAATGAATGTGAGTTTGAATGTGAGAATGAAGAGTTGTCCCTGCTTCGACCCTGTGATAAATTTACTAGATGAATGGATTGATGGATAGATGGATGGTTGGTGGATAGATGGATGGATAGTTGAATAGATGGATGGATGGGTGGATGATGGATGTATTTATGGATGTTTTCTGAAGTGATTTTAACACAAACCACGAGTCTTTATCTTTTTTTACCAAAGCTGGCAGCCTTTCTAAGCAGTCATGTAAAGTCAGTTATCAGTTCTAAAAATCAACTCTACTCAGAATATTCTCATTAAATTGTGAAAGCAGTGATTCGATTGTACATGGGCCTGCATTTGTCTGGATCTAGATCCTTCTTTTCAGGTGGAGTACGTGGCTTTGTCTGATTAAAAGCCAAAATAGATTCAACCAACTTGGCCAATGCAGTAGGGATTTTTCAACTAAAGTGATCATAAATAGTTGGGAATCCCCCCAGGAAGTTACGGCATCAGTGAGGGGTGGGCTTATTGTTATTTTTGGCAAAACATTTGGGGCACTGCAGTGATTAATAAAATATGTAGCTGCTACTAGGTGCAGTTTATTCAATTTGAATTGATTGTTCCAATCGTTACTTCATTAATTCAAGGGAACATTCATAATCACAGAAAAAAAAGCGTCCCGTTAATAGGAGCCAGATATTCTGTCAGATGAAAGACCCAAAGAAATAAGATATCAGATAATTAAATGCATTTGCACAAGCACCTCTACAAAAGTTAGGATGCCCCGTGAAGCCATGAAATCTGTCAGAAGACTGGCTGCTATGACGGAAGACACTGCCTCTGCCTTTTAGCTATACTAAAATGGATAACCCTTTCAAGCCCTCGCAGGTTTACACACTAGCTTCAGGCTATGCTTCAACCGGCTCACTGCCGCTGATCCGAAACTGCAGTTTTAACCTCTGGTACTTCATGTCGGCGAGATGTGGAGGTTAAGATGGACTCATTACATTAAGCTGCATTAAGACGCTCATGTTAAGCCCATTTAAGCATGAAGACGTCCTCATCCTTTCTCGCGCTGATTTTCTTCCTTTTTTTAAATCACGGCCTTAGAGAGGCAGCACCAGAATTATGTAGCACCTCCATTGCTCTGGGAAGATCAAATAATATTTCATAAATTTGCCCGCGGTTATAGATTGAAAAGGGAACAGAACAGAAGCAGACATCAGAGAGAGCTAGGCATTTGACGGATATAGAAAAGACAGGATGTACCGTCTATTATCCTCTGACAAATTTTCTTAAAACTTCGGACCTGAACTCTAAGCGTTCCCTCTAGAGTCGACTCCCCTTTCCTCCATTCCATGTCCCTGCAGAGGAGAGCAATCCACTCATCACTGCAGCCATTAATGCTTACTTTAAAGTCCTGAACTTTTTTCTCCCTTTTTAAACGAGGTTGTGGGTTTAAAATGATGGTATTCAGTGGTGATTTAAAAAAGAAAAAGAAAAAAGGTGTTCAAAGAAGCTTTTGGGGTTTTTTTTCAAATTATTTTGGGGAAACTTTTGAATATTGCATTACCGAACTTATATGATAAGGTTGGAATTTACTATACTACACTATGTAAAGTAAATGTTTCGTCTTAGCACTAATGGCCTTTTTTTCTCCACCACACTCATCTAAGCTGGGTGTGGAATAACGGATGGCGCCCATTAGTCGCATGGCCATTATTGCTTTTTTTCCTGACCATCTTCCAGGGGGAATAATTGTCCGGCTAATATTTGACAAGACCGTCAGAAATTAATGGTGATCAATGGAAACAGTCTAGTGAAAAGAAATAAACAATGGTGGGACCGTGATGCCTCAGTATGTGTGATTTCAAGTAATGAACCTGCGACAGAGGTGAACACAGCACTGTCTGTATTTATTATGTTTGTTTAAATAAGTGTGCAACATCGCTTTCTATACAATGGAGTATCTTTCGTGGCAAAAACAGTCATCTATCTTCCCTGTTGAGTGGAAGTTGATTTTATCGTCTTTTTGGCGGGCGCGGATCTCCTTGTGTGTTACGCCGCCTCCTCTATTTGAAGACATCTTCTGTTGATTTTTTTCTTTTGCGAGTTAACTTCTAACTGCTACTAGCTGCTTTCAAGCCTTCTGGCTGCGAGCCGCACACATTATACTACGTCAGAATGTAACAGCCCCTTCCTGCCTTTCGGCTTAGCATTTATACAGACGCATCCGGTACTACCTCCGCTGAAATTGCAGGGATGGAACACCCCCAGAGAAGGCTGTAATAAAGATGGCCAGTCCTGCACTGATGTCTGTAAATGAGGTTCTTCTATGATGCCTCCAAGCCTTTCTGGGTGAAAGTAGCCAGATTGCATTTTCAGCTAGTAGAAGTATTAGAAGCCATTGGCCGTCAGGCAACCAATGCTTTAAATTAATTGCATAAACAAATAAATAAATAAGTAAGAACAGTCGTGGTTGTTTTGTGTTGTTATCTACTAGGCTAACCCAGCTCCTACCACTAACTTCATGAATTGCCACATTATGTATGCATGACCGGTGGCACTTTTCATATTGTTAAGGCACTTTAGATGGTAGTTTAAAAAAAAAAATCTGCATAGAGTGTCATTATTTTAAACTAATTATAGATCTGGAGAAGCAGTATGACCGTCTCCGTTCTGATGGAATGGTGCTTAAGTAGGTTCATTTTATTCCCTTTTTTATTTATTTTTTTCAGTTTACAAGGTTCATTTTATACTCTTAACACACTGGATGTGTATAATCCTAGACTCCTGCGTCTATTTTGAGCTCATATCAACACAGCAGCTGTTAGTGCGGTGCTAAAGATTTGGGTCCGTTCCATCTGTCCAGTGGGCCGCTGCTATCCTGTGAGCTGGTTGTTTATGTAACGGAGTGGTGTCTGTGGGAGACGGACATATGGGGTTTTAATGAGACTCAGGCGAACAGGCTGTGAATGCAACCATTATGACATCAGTTAAGCTCTATATGTGATGAGCAGAATTGTTCCCAGTGCTTTTCTCTCCACCTTTCAGAACAACGACGGGTCTTTGTGGTTACAAGGCTGAATGGTAGCTCTATGTCCAGCTCTCTTAATGTAATAATGGCTGATTTTATTCTGTTTTATTGATTCTCTATTCAGCTATAGAGGGAGACTCACTTCTTTACCATCTTTAGCACCTGAGGTTCTGCGGTCAACTCGGTTTGCCTGCTGTACATGTAGTGGAGTGGACCTTGGACATTTTTCTGATGTTCGACGGGGAAGCTAATACATTTTTTGATCTGATAATATTAACCTTTTTTCAACAACATGTGTGAATTTAGTCTCCCAGGTCAAAATTGTTGAGGTCTGAATCGGCTTTTTTTTTTTTATAGAGTACATAAAATATACAAAACATTTTAAGTCTTCCTAGTCATGGAGACTCATTACCATAGTTTTTCTGTTTAATTCATGATCAATAGACCCAATTAAAGCGGGATTTTGCATCATATTTAGTCAAAAAAAGAAAGAAAAATTGTATTGTATTGTTGTGACTTTGGTTAAAATCAGAGGAACATTCCTATCACATGCTAAAGCTCTGTTTTGAGACCTTTTAAATTTTTTATTCATTTCACTTACATATCTATTGTCTTCCTCAGCCACCATGGATTCCATAAAATTGTATAAAAACATCCAGAATTCCGACAGCAGTGGTCATTAAATTTTATTGAAAAGGGCAATTTATGGAACTTTTTTTGTGTGACTTTTATGATAATTCAGTGAAAACCAATATTAAGACTTTTAAAAAAGGTCAGACTTGACCTGTAGGTAATAAGAAGGTAAAGGCTCCTCGTGGCAAGGTGGTACTGTTGGATTGTCACCTTACACAAAGTCATAAAATGTACACATATAATACGGACAATCCAGGATTAAACCACAAATCACTTTGACCTCCAGTCACTTTCCCACCGTCTTTTTCCATCTTACAACACTGCCTCTATATCTGGAAAATCAATAGCCTCCCACTTCTGGTTTCTCACTTTACCGCAGTGAAAGCAAGTTGTGAAAAGAAAAGCTAAAATACGGCTCAAACACAGCGAACAATTACAGCCGTAGTACGCCGGCTGATTTGTGACGTCCTGCTTTCCAGCGGCAGCAATCTCTAAATTAAGCTGTTCATTTCTGTTTCCTCTCTCTTTATCCCGCTGCTCTTATCTCATTCATCTCCGCCCTCTCTCTCCTGTCACCTTCTCTTCTCTCTCTCTCTCTCTCTCCGAGTCCGCCACTCTCCGAGCATCAAGAACAGAGATGTGTTTGTTTTTCGTTAGCTGCCGGCTAAATCCTCCGAGGGGACTCAGCTGTTTTGTAGCGATGCCGCACACATGATTGGAGTTGGCATGGCAGTAGTGCCAGTGGCACTGTGCCTCGAGCGTCACAGAGATGCTTCTACACTGAGGGAAGTGACAGCGGCCAAAGACGCTCAGTGTTTTCACCTCAGAAACCCCCCGTGGCAGTCATTTAAATAATTACCTGTTCTTCGGTCTTGCCGACCTGCTAGTTTGCATTTTGGTCATTTGTGGAAACGTCACCCACGCCAAGTTGTTTTCAACACCCAGGTTCATAAGTGGTGACTTAATATTGCTTAATTGCGTGACCTTTTCCTCTCTTTTTATTGCCTCCTTGCTACTCTCTTACCGTATTTGGCATGACAGCACTGCTCTGCACCCGCTGCGCTCCAACTTTTAGCACCCAACCCACCTGCTCATTATTATTTAACACACCAGTTGGCCTAAAAACATCTAAAATGCATCAGTGTTTGCTTGAAGCCGAGCTAAATTATGAACGTTGTATGCTTTGTGTTAGAATGATAAACAGCAGCGACTTTGCTCCCTCGTTTTATTTTCATTATTCAGCTAAGAGATTGGGTTCTCTCTCCGGAGACATCTCGACTAGATGGCGGCTAAAAAAACAGATGACATTATCATGACTGGTGGTGACGTGACTATGATAATTCAACACATTTCAGAAAGAGCATGAATAATAATACAGACTTGAACCGACATGTGCCACAAATAGAATGCGAAACAAAATCTAAGCAAGAGTGTCATAAATCAATAATGGCTGAACACTTGCATCTGGAGAGACCAGGGGCCATAATGATTTACTGCACAGGTGAAGTGGAAAGAACATGTAATTATGTCAGAGTAAATCTGTAGGCTCCTCTGCGACGGAGCAATAAACAATGTTTATTTTTCTTAATGAAATATTTATGCCGTCTCTCCATAACCAGATACTAAGATGGCAACAGCTGCAAAAAAGACAACAACACACGCAATATGATCAAATCCAATCCTGCAACGTTGATGACAAGTTAAATACTGTATTTCAAAAATATTACATTTGTCTGTTACTTCAGATATTGTAAATATGCTGGTCGATTGTAGCATATTTCGCGCTGTCAACGATCGTTTGCAGCAGACAGAGGAAAACATGCAAACGCCTCACAGAAAAAAAAGGTTGAACCTTATTGCTGGTGAGTAGTAGTGCTAACAACTCTGCCACTGTGCATCATCAAATTATTTAAAGATTTAAAAATAACAATACTAAGAGAAGACCATTGGTTGTCTGAATGTGAGTCAACTGGCATAACCATATCTCTACTTTCTTACAATATCATAAACCACAATAACATTCTTTCTACATCCACCAAATTTAGACTTAACGGTAAGTTTTGTGAAAACAGAGTTTTTTTTTTAGTGGAAAGTTCCTGGTCGTGAGTGAAATCCGTTATATTACATTAAAACTCAAAGTGTTCATGATACATTTTCTCGACTCGATTCATATGCACCAAATATGGACAAATACGGGAAATGGAATAATACCGTTGAGAAATCTCCGACCTTTCCCCAAGTCAATCCAGTTCTTCCTCACACTAAGGTCTACGTGGGCGTAAAACCTGAAAACGATCAATTCAATTATTTTGGAGTTAACGTGTGACTGAGAAGGATGCGGTGGCGGTGGATACGGCGGCTTTGACGATTCTATAATATCTCTGTCTTTGAAAACTGGTGAAAATATTTCAAGTCTCGATCTATTTCTTAAAGGTACTTCATCAGACCAGACATAATTCTGCAAAACTAGGTGGAGTTGAGGAAAATTATAAAACCATTGGATTGGTCCTAGCTAGATCGACCGAAATATGAACAGTAACTAAGAATAGTAATGTTTTAGAAAAGACTAAAATAATTTACAAAATCAAAATAGACTGTTTTTATAGGATTAGAATGAGAAAACAAACCTTCAGACTTTTAGAGCTTGACTAAAGAAACAGGATAATATTGTCTCAAAATGATAAAGCTAATATTTAAACATTTTTAAAAAGACTAAGCGTACATTTTGAAAAATTGAGAAATTTAAAATAGCTGACAAAAACAAAGAACAAATTTGGAGAAAACATGTTTGAAGAGGTAGATCGAATACAAACATTTACTAAAGATATTACAATGAAATAGTGAACAATGCCAATAATGATTGAATAATGATATTGTTCATAATGATAGTAATATTAATATCTTAATTATTAATTTCATGTAACTGTCTTTATGAAAACGAAGACAGGTTAATCTGAACATATTAAATTGTAGCTTTAACAGTAAACACAAACATATTATCATTAATGATTTTTGCTACAATAATGTTGTTCAAATCTCATATAATCTCATATTATGATAGCCCTCGCAAATTTACGGGAGTTGAGATCATTTGTTGTGAATACTGTTGTACAAGGTAGTAAAATAAGTAAAATAAGTAAATCAGTTCTTAGAGTAAAAAACATTAACAATCCAAATAAGAAAGAATAGATTTAAAAATACAAAATGAATTCCTCCATTTAGAGGCTTTAATTTTTGGTTTCAGCTTGTTTTATCACCAATCAGTGAAGTTCCCTTGTGTGGCTTAAAAATGCAGAACATGACAAACTGCGGAGAGATACTGAAGGGACATTAGAGCAAAAATGGGTTCAATTAAGGGAACAGTTAAGGGAGTTTGCGGGCTCACAACAGCATTGCATATATTAGTGGGAAGAGCCTTGTTTCGTAGATTAAATGCCACTGCGGCTCTGCTTAAAAATGCTCTCAATTTGAAAAGTCTTCAAGCCAGGGCCCTGTTACGCCGACAGGTGGTCATGTGAACTGAATCCATGAACACTTTCAGTTCATTTCAGCGCCGCCCTCGACGTTGCTGCCTTTTGGCCTCATTAAGTGACCTCTTCGTGCGACGACACTGATGAATAACATTATTAGAAAACATCTGCGCTCTGGAATAAAGCACCGGAATGAATGCCGGCGCCGAGGAGCCTTCCCCAACATCAGTCATATCACTATTTACTTTGAACTCAACTTTCACGAGGTCAAGTATGTGCTGAACAACTTTAATTTCCCCAGAGCATATGATGAAGCCAATATAGAAACTAATTTCAAGAATGCGTGTCCACGTGGTTATGAAAGTGGGTCTTTTTTTGTGGGCTTTTTTCATAAATCTGGAGACCAATTTCCTTGTCAATCTCCCGATTTTACCACTTTTATTAATATCTCGCTCCTGCCCTCAGCGGGAAAAGGTACAATTGCCATCAAGTCCTGGGTCAAATCACTCAGTGGTCGGAGGCGTTTAATGGTTTCTTTTATGACCGAGCCAGAGATTAAGACCCAAAAGTACCACTTAGAAACACTTGGATTTGTGTTAAATATGGTAAAAACGACCCAAGGTAGTTTTGGTACAAAAGGAATCAATCAAAAGTGAGAGCAAACAGTCCATAAGGTGGAGGTAAAGCCCCAAAGGAGGGACTGCTTAAACAGGTATGAAAACATATTGGGAGGAGTGGATGATGATGATGGTGGTGGTGGTGGTGGTAGTGGAGGGTTTGCAGAAAGTCAGAAGAGACAGAAAGAGTAACAAACTGAAATCAGGAAACGTGGGACATGAATTGACAAGCGGAGACAACAATATCACTGAACGTATTTTCTTATTTAAATGCTAACATAATCTTAGCACCGACTGCGTGATTGTGTTGAAGCAGTGGACAAGAAAGTACAAATGAACTCTTTCACGCGTACATGAGGGTGAATGTTTGCGAAGGTTTCATTCAAACTTAAACACTGCCGCTTGTCTCTTAATGGCATCAGTCACAATAACTCAAATGCTGAATCTCCACCTAGTGGTGTGATGGAGCCACTGCACACATGGAGAGGCATCACAACGATACTGTGGCCAAACATGATGAAATCCAACAACAACATTTGACAGAGGTAAGGCTAAATAAAAAAAAAAAGAAAAATAGCTATCAAAAATTAAACTAATTAACTGTTTAGAACTCACTATCGGTACTTTTGCATCTGCCTCTGTCCTAGCAGCACTCAAACACACACAAGCACCTTATCATTATCTCTGGCCTCCGTGTCGGTACCAGATCAGTACTGTGCCTATCCAGATCTCCATGGAGACCCTGAAGGGTAAAGATTTGAATAACCTCTAACGACTGTACAAAGTCAGGGCCAATCAGAGGGCCCAGTCCATCCTTGCTGACCCGGCTCACCCCTTGTCCAGAGAGTTCAGGCTGGTCCCATCTCTCGGGTGATGCAATCTGCAAAGAAGCAGGATCAATAAGTTCAGTAATTCGTTTGTCCCTGCTGCTATTGGACTTTTAAATAATTCATTACACCTTTGTTGTTTTTAATCTGGCGCCGTCGATTGTGTTGTGTTTACGTCTGACTTTGCAACCAATCTCCCCTCAGGGATAGTAATATTTTCATTCCATCTTGAGAATGGTTGATCGCATCTGTATATTCTGCTTCTCTCTGCTTTTTTTGGTGTGTTTGTGACAAATAGTGAGACAAAATGGTAAACTGACAGAGGAAAAGCTCCTGTTCGTGGGTTTGGCGCCACACGCCTGCCTCTTGTGGTACAAAATGGTATTTATGATATGTTTTATGCCTTCAGACCTCTCAAACCAGTATTTTTTGTGTTACACCTGCAATGTGTGCCAGAGAAACTCTCTCTATTGATCCATCTACCCTAATAGGTTTTAATAATCTCTCTAAACTCTTCCGCCTGACTCGAGGAGAATTGAAGTAGACGATGGTGTGCTTTCGGACTCCAGCAGCACAGTGTGTTGTCAGCAAAATCATTGGAAAAAGAGAGAGTGATGATGGAGAAAGAGATCTGAGAGATATGTGTGAATTGGGGTTAAAGGACGGTAAGGGCGGACCAGGGTGGAGTTCAGACGGGAAGCCCACTTTAGAATGCGAGAAGGAAATTATGGAAGCCAACCAGTTGCAAACTCTCTAAGGTCGTAATAATTGATTGGGTATAAAAATGTTTAACAGCAGTTTAAGGCATTTGAAATGGTTGTGTAAATATGTTTAAGTCTTTTACTCCAGATAAATGTTTTTTTCCTCGAAATCCAACTCAGAGCAGATCCGACAGGAAAAGACGGTTCAGTGAGTCATACAAAGACGGACGATTAGCAAAAGGGATCGTTCTTCTGACTTTCTAGGAGTCTGTCTAATGAATTGTGAGGGTTTGATTTATTATAACTGTGCTGTCGTAAGGGGGAAAAATCCCTTCTGAAAAAATAAGGGGATAAATGTCCCTTTTGACGCAGCACTTGAGCATGACACCCACCAGTTTTAAATTTTTTTCAGCTATTTATCTCCGCCAAGGAGGTTATGTTTTCATTCTTTCATATTTTTGGTATATTGGTGTGGCTATTGCTGCATTTTCTTTCATTCAATGTGATGTTTCTTTGGTCCAGTTTCAAGAATCCCATTGATGTTACTTTTGGGGGTGGAGCCTGAGGCACAGTGGGCTGAACAGAAATGCTGAAGTGGTAGTTGCAGGAGAATTTGAGAGACACTCAGAGAGTTGGTGGAGTTGTCAGTAGATTTTGAGGCTTGCAATAACTCGGAGATTGATGCAGAAATCTGTACGCAATTTTTCCATAACCTTGGGTACTGTTTGAGGTTTACTCTCTGAATACTTCTTCTATTTATAACAGCGCTAAATAGCTCATGTAGGAGACACACATACAATCAGTCCTTTTATGTTCTTACTGATATTCATTACAATTTGAGGGGATGTGTCCCACACATCACACAAACACACGCACTGCAGTTATCAGTTATATAAAAACTATCCTTAAGTGAGGCGCTAGGCCAAGTAAAACCTAGCCTGTGAGATCAACATAGCAGTCCTTAGCCAAATTTAAATTTTCTCCTAAATTGCATATGTAAATAACTACAAAAGGTCATTAGCTCAATCTTAAAGCTAAGTGGTATCTCCTAACTGCTGTCATTCTTTTAGTCTTATTTCTCAAATTGGTTTCAGGCTGAACATTATTAGCACAGAAACACCTACGTGGCTGAACCATACTTAAAGTTAAGTAATAGTACAGTAATACATTAAATAAACCTTTCTTAAGTTAACAACTTCAAAGAGACTTAATAGACAGTGTGCAACATCTGAATATGTCACAGAAAAAAATAATCTAGGTTATAAAAGCTTATGATAATATACACAATTCTGATTCAAAAGCACAAAACAACTTTTAAACTGCTCAACTTTTGTTTGCCAGTGAGGGACTGTGCAGATGATTTGCATATGGACTGCACTTCAGTTATAATTAAAAAAGTTAATTCCAGGAGTTAGTGCTGTTATGCATTCAAATAATAATGGTAGCCATCCCTACCTTTTTTGGAACAGTGCTGGTTTCTGACAGCAGGACTCAAAGCCTTTTGATATTAATTTATTTTCACTCTATTTTCCAAGATCGCAACAGGTAGCCTTGGTCTGTTAAATGGATGAATCAAATCTCAACAATGCAAAGCTACTTTTTCCTGTAGAATGAAAGTTTGAGCAGTAAAATGACTGCATTGACGTTGATTTAATGCACTTTAATTATACAAGCAAGCAAACCGCAAAGAATAACTGGGTCTACCCAGTCGTCCCCGACAGCGAATGTATATTATATATAAGCCCCCAATCCCCTGCGTTATACAAGCGATCCCCCTGATTCAACTGCAATTAAATGTGAAGTCTTGTCAGAAAAAAGGAGCCCCCCCAATGAGTAAAATATTATATATACAAGATAGATCTCCTCAAGTTAGTTCATAGTCACCGAATGTGGACTAAATTGTACCATCGTTAAGGAAGTAATGTCCTGAAAACAGTGTTGTTCTTACAAAGCTCTCCCTCGTGAGTGAAATATGAACTACTAGTAAAATGTTATAAATACAAGATATATCTCCTCGAGTTGATTCATTTGCACCAAATTTGGACTAAATGAAAACGGATGAAATATTATGTTTCGGACATTTACAAAAATCCTTCTGAAAATCAATCCATGTCTTCCTCACACTAAGGTAGGTCTAAGTGTGTATCAAATTTAAATAAAATCCATGAAAAAATCCATGTTTTTAGGTGAAACAGTGAAACCGGACTCACGTCCGCCGTCGGACATGAGTCTTATGATGACTTTTCTCGGATATAATAATAGAAATGGGTTCAGAAAAGAGGTTGTTTGTTTCAACTGATTTCTAAATCCAGAAAAAATGTCTACTTGGGTTTTGAATGTAGCTCTATTCTCATATTTATCTTAAGTTTCCTTTACACATTTACCCAATTAACCATTTGAGCTAAAAATAGAAACGTTTTTTTTTCTCTAAGTTTCGAAACGTTGACGCGATCCGTAATCGTAATCACACTGATCTGAAAAAAAAAAAAGCTGTGGTTTGTGTGCCAGGCCAGTAGATGATGGTGTCCTTTAAAGATCGACACCACAGAAGAAGACCTGGCCTGGAAGTGTAGATGATCCCAGCCAATCAGAGAAGCAGGGCAGCAACGCCAAAGTTTGCTGGAGGAGCATAAATAAACAGTCAGCGGCACAAACATAAGCGGATTCTTCAGACATTGTCCTTATTGTTCTGTCCTTTAGTGACAATTAATTAGAAATTTAACATCCATGATTGAACATGGCACATGGTGTCATCACCATTTTCAGGAGGGTTGCATATACGCAGTGAAAGAAATGATGGTGTTTTCAAACGATTGTTTTTTTGAGCCCTGAAAATGCAATCGCCATTCAAACAAAAGGTCAAGACGTATCAACCTTTAAGTGAAAACCCTCTGATGTAGTTACTAGTTTTTAAACTAAGCTGGAAAACGTTTTGATTTCCCGTCCATCACAATGAGACTCTGTACAACATTCATGTGAGGAATCGCAGAGCTCAGTGTGGTCCGCACCACTTTCTTATCTCATTCCTGATCCTTCATCTCAGTGTTAGGAACGTGAAATAGAAGGCCGTGCACGCAGCCACTTTAAAAACATCAAGCGGAGAAAATGATTTGTCAAATGGCTTCAGCAATTCTGCACAGCCTGGCGAGACATCCTGCTGTTTGCGAAGCAGGAAATAAGCAGCCCTCTCAGAAAAACTCTTTTATAGCTGCTTAAATCCGAGGACATGGGTTCACGTGGATTCCTGATACGGCTCCACGAGCAGCCTCAGAAGGTCACCCCCGAAAAACGCTCGTAGAGGAAAAGGTATATTAAAAAAAGGTTCCGCTGCTGCTGCACTGCGAGATAAGAGAGCAAAGGGCGCCCCCTTCCCTCATGTAGAAACATTGTAGTCCTGACGGAAGTATAGAGCACTTATTACAGACCCCGAAATTAACGACGACTTCTCCGAAGACTCATTTCCAGCCTTAAATTTGACTGTAAGGTTTAGGTGCATGCTAGTCTGGGTTTCATTGATTCAGAGCACCAAATAGACGTATCGCTGTATCGATTCGGAAAGTGCGAGCCCAGAGGAAAAGCCAATACATGTGTTATTGATCCAAATAAACGGTGGCGGGGTGATGTAAGCCTGGTATGCAGTGTTCCAGCTACTGACAGGAGGTTTGTCGTATTAGCCGTTCTCTTTGTTCCTTAATGCAAGTGAGTAAAAAAAAATATCAACGCTAATAAGAGAAGAAGCCACGAATAATAAGCTCACACCACTTTATTAGTGAAGCCAGGGGCGACTGGGCTCTCGGTGGCCATAATGGAAGCAGGGTTTGCGGTTAGCATTATCATGATGACAAAGTCGTCATTGTAAAATTCCAAATAGATGTTATTAATATCCAATATTTTCTTTCACCGCCTCTTTTTTTCCTCATTACCAAAGAAAGCATCAATATTTGCTGTCCTTTTTTTTTCTTTTTTTTTTAAAATCTGCCGGCTTTTTTCTTAAATTAGATATAAATACCAAGTATTAGAATTATTTTAAGTTGTTACTGTCCAGGTCCATGTGTAACAAAGTACGAAAAAGAAAAGAGTCTTACAGAAGTTAGTTAAGAACTTGTACCAACTCATGTCACATTCAATTTTTAATTTCAATTTTAGATAATACAAATTTCCAAAACGATGAGATAAACCTTTATTAATCCAAGAGGAAATTCATGTGCCACAGATTTCTGCACAATCACACAATAACAGAATAAAAGTAATATAGTACTATAAGGAGTAAATGGAAACCAGTGACTAGCAATAACAACGTGATAATGAACGTAATACAGTATTTGGTGATAATAATGAAAAACAATATTGCACATGAAAAATAATATAATATTTGAAATTCAATGTAATATAGTGCATGATGTATGGTGTCAAATCAAACCAGTGCCTAAGAAAGAGATGATAATGAGTGTATTCTTGCAAATCCTAATAACAATGAAAAGTAATATTACACAGGATATTATTTGTTCCCAGAGAGAGATACTGCAACATTGCTGCAATGAAGATCGCCAACCTCCCTCTGTGTTTACAGTTGACCAATCAACGCTCTCATCATTTCGCCTAAATGAAAATTTTAGATAGACTGCAGGTGTTTCTTTTTGGACATTCGATTCGTTCACCTGAGAAAATACAGATATCTCAAAAATTTTAATGAAAACTTAATTTTATATAGATAGTTTTTCTTGATACATGAGGAAAAAGAAGTCGTTTTTCACAAGTAAATAACCCTTTCATATTCTTGCATGTGCAATGTCTTCAACAGAAAAGCTGTAGAATTAGCCCCTGCCAGCCGCTGGATACAACTCATACTTACATTTATTGCTAATTTGTGACTGCAGTTGATTCAAATAAACACAAGACTGTCCACCAGCAGACCTCTGCCTGTAATCTGGGAGAAACCAAAGGTCAACAGTGACCTTTCTTAACATTCCCCATATTCGTAACACAACCTCTGCGTTACTAATGCCTTTATTTCAGCCCAAGGCATGATCGTTTCCTGAACACAACCAAGAGATTAATTATGAAGTGAACTTTCATATTTGTGTTTTTAGAAATCATTGGCAATCATCCTATTCAGTCATTAGGTACACCAAGGAAGTTAGGAGGTCATAATCCGGTCACCTGAAATCGTAGATACAGGGTCATAAAATTGATTTTGGGAAAGGATTGACTATATTTAAGGGCACTGTTTGTTCTTGGCAGTAGAGTTTTGAGCTCTACTGAGTAATGATGTAGAAGACAATCTAGAAAAGACTCCGAACGCAACTAAACACACATTGACACCAGTAGGGTTAAACTAAAATACTGGTATTTGTCCACAGTAGCTACCCTATTTAAGACAACTTAGTTTCAAACATCATCATGGGGATGGATAGGAATCATTGGTTGATCATGCATTGAACCCGTGGTCAAAATGTATACTCAACTTTTATTCAGCTATTTAGAGGCACATTTAAAAACAAATACAAAAAGAAAAAAATTAGAAAATCATATCCTGAGGTAAAAGGCAAGGAATGAAGATGAGGTCATCGCTGGTCTTCAGATTAGAAACTGGTCAGCTGACCTCAGTGAAATGGAGAGGGGGCAAGTTCTTTGTAGGTCAGAGATGAAAGGTGGCACTAATCTATTCCGAGTTTTAAAATCAAAGGATAAAAATCTTCAAATCAATCCTAATACGAACAGAGTGGAGGAAATGTGCCGTCTCTTATGTGTGCCTGTCAGAAGACATGTCCAATTCCATGACTTCAGTTTTACCTTGATTGAATTTTAAAAAGTTAGGGTCATTTACACAAATATGTTAAATCTTACATAGACTCACCAAGACAATGTTGCATATTTTATTTCTTTGGGAGATAGGAGATAGATCAGACATAAGATCGGACTTGAACGATTTTATATTTCCAAAAAAATAGCTTAATTGAATTAGATAAACTCATCTTTTTGGTAAAAAATGCTTTTCGAAAACTATTTGACCATTACTAGATTTAGTTTTAGCAAGTTACAAAATTCTGTTTAGTGAGTCCTCACTTGCTTTAATATGCCAAAAGAAATCCTGCTTTCTCTATAGCCATGGTTAACGCCTCCTCCTCAGTGGTCCATTTGGTCTGTGGTGTCCCCCAGGGCTCTATCCTCGGCCCCTTTCTCTTAAGTATATACACGCTGCCTCTGGGTCATATATAAACAGGTTCAGTCACATTTTTCAATTAGAAATAGAGAGTCGAAATGTGCTTGACCAAACAGTAGAACAGGACAGTAAAGGGTTAATGAGTATAGTGTAGCATACTGCAACTAAGCTACTGCATTGTTTTATACAAAGAGGGGATGCATGTTGACTCGTGTGACCCCTCAGCAGGTCTCTGAGTTATGATCAGACCATCTGCTCCAGAGTTTCACAGTAAAATAAAATATAGCACCAGGTGGCTAAATTATGAAAACAATAACTATTCTTTCACAGCACCATTCCAGTTTATGTATGAAACATGTTTTGTGTAACAATCTGTGCCGTATGACACCATCTATACTCAAATTTGTCTGTTGCTGCCTCTAGTGCCACTGATGCCATAAAGATATCAGAAAATGCCCACATATTCTGAATTTCTCAGAGGAACAGGCTATGCATAAAGGAGCTAAGCTATTAACTGATGCAAATCTATGCCTGACGCTCTTGATCAGAGGAACATGTTTAAGTTCCTTTTTATTTTTGAGGAAGTTCACAAACCCACTGGGTTTTAGAGCGATCAGATTAGCATAAAACATTTTACAGTTTAACAGTTTTTCTAACTCGGATTTTCACAGATCTGAGGCGATGAATCTTAATAACTCCAGCAGACCCTTTTGATCCAATCATAATATGACATTCTCATATATCATGGTTTGTACCCAAATACGTGCAAAGCTAAATTTTTAACAGTGGGCCAGCGATGCATTTGTCCGTGCAAACGAAAACATTCCAGAGGTTAAAGAGGAAAAACCTAACCTCTTCCTGGACTAATGACATGAAATGGCAGTAATTAGCCACCACCCAAAACACATATAAATCAACATTAACAGAGATGGAGGACATCGTGAATCCTGAACATCCACTGGGATTTAACGTTACCGCTTCACATGAAAACCTCTGTTTCTTCCCTACCAACGGAGATTCTCTTCCATCTTCTGAGCTCCAAGTGTGTCGAGGCTAAATGAGAGCAGTTTGCATCTAATGTGAAGCATTAGAGACATTATGAGACATTCGAAAGTTTGACTTTTTGTCTTTATCCAGGTGGGCATAAAGTCAGCCTTGATTATTGAGAGCATTTATGAAAACACATTACTGCTATGTTGCTAACACTTAAATGCAGGTAAAAAAAAATAGGCTTTTTCTTCAGCTTGTTGTGGTTAAGTCGAGGTTAAATATGAAATCCTAAGAAATAAGCAGTATGAAACCGGCTCACAAAAGCTGGCCTCTCAAACTTAATGTAAACTTAATATCCTATACGTCTATATTTTTCGGGTCAGGAAGTATTCAATCCTATAAATTCTTCTGGGCTTAATTAATTTCAAATGCGGCTGAGTTTTCCATGCGAGCAAAGCATCAATATTTGCTTTAAGGCCACGTTCAAGAATATTTTAATTCAAATAGATTTTAGTGGTAGAGTGAATTTATGGAAAGACAAACTCTAAAGGTCAACAACTTTTTGAATTGCCATATATTCCCATTCATTCCACTGCAATGCATTTAGAGATGGAAGTGGTTAAACTGTCACTGTCAGGTGGACTCATGCTGCGTTCACACCAAATACGAGACGTTGCTCTGTTCGCGTCACTCTAGCTGTCCCCTACATGGTCGTTAATTTGCATCATGGTGCATGACTATATAGCAAACTGACTTTAAAACTGTGTAAATAAATTAATTGGGTCCTCACAACCCAAAAAAAACCCAAATAACCACATTACACTGTCAGAAAGAAGAAAAGAAAACTGAAATCTGAAAATACTAAACACTATCTAAATAAATTATATAATAAAAAGACAGATAGTCTTTTATAGACATAATTTGAAATCCCAGAAAATCTTGAATCTCAATCATTCACTCACTACAAGACTAGAAATCAAGGTTTCATCTCACTCTTCAGAATCTCACTCAAGACTCATGGTTGCGTCACATCATGTGATCTCTGGAGAAGCAGTGGTATAATATAAACAAGGGAAGTGATGAAGTTTACTTTGAGCAATTGGTTTAGTTTTTATTGACAAACCAGGAAACGGAAGAAACTGGTGCGGTTGAAGAATTGGTTGGATAGACAGTTGCTTTCTATCCTTTGGTGTTGATTTAATATCTGTCCCCTCTAGCATGCTAGCTAATGTTAGCCTCAAAGGCCTAGCATGTTTTTCTGCGGCTTGGAAGCACCGTCAGCAGTTCCACGACGTCTTTCTCATTCGCTGGTTCTTCATCAGATCATATATTTTCAATCCTGAGTGTAAAATCTTTTTTTGAAAAAACCCAACTTTAGTCAGTTAGCATCGCCTTTTTGAATGCTGCTTTTCAAGGCTGGTTGCTCATGCTAAGATTCGCAGCACTTGACGTTCTATATCTGACCTCTGAGCCTAAGTAAGAAAGAACATTCCGTACTGCAAAAGATCTATCAACATTGGAGATCTCCCAGGTCACCAGGTAATGTAACGCTTTATTATCCATCCGTCATGTTTGAGCTAACATTTGGGGTCAAGTGTCATCCTAGAGTGGAAAATGTGTGCAGATCCTTTTAAGGCATTATATATTCATGAATTATTAGAAAATGTGCCTATTATTCCAGCAACACTTCTTTAAACATATTATATCTCTAAGAAAAATATCTGCTAGCTTATCAGGGATCTTATTTCAAACTCACACGGACAGAGAGGTGAGTAGCAGCACTAAACAGACACTGACAGCAAGAAGAAGCTGAAATAATGGGCAGGCGATTAGTTGGTCCTGAACTCTCCTGTGGCGTGTGAGGATTACTGCAGAGATTGTCCGGCTCTCATCACACATCACAGAGATTATTATAGAGCCTAAAGTCTGCAGATCTGTCTAATAGCCAGAATGGGGATACCTGGAAAACACGGTATCGAATTCTCAAATGTCAGTAGTTTTGTTCTTTAACAAAACTACATTTAGTTTCCTTCTTTCCAGCGTCCGTCAAATTAATAAGCAAAAAAATGTTCACAAAATGTTGTTTATTACAAACCGTTGAATATGTTTATAGTGTGAATATTGATAATAGTGATTGTATCATGTATGATGACTGAAAACTTTTGTTAGCTCAGTTTTACCCAGCAGACGTTCCTCTTTGCAGCTCTTTTTAATCTTCACTCGTGTGTCTTTTTTTTCTTATTCTTATTGTTCTGACATCAAACCTCAAGCTTTGCTTTGTTCCTCGTAGCTAGATACATCAGCTGCTCTTCTGCTTTTTTCATGCTGTGGATGCTCACGGCAAAGTGGAACAAATACATTGTTTTGAAGGAATCCTGTACCGTTAAACTTCAGTATTACCTGCAAACCTCAAGAAGGACACTTCAATTTTACTCACATGCCTTTATTTCCCCCCCAAAAAGTCAGGGGTGTTACGGAATCTTCATCACCACCGCCGAAGACCCTTAATGTCAGAGCAATAACTCAAAAACTATTTCATAGATCATTTTCACATTTTATATTCAAATGGACCTGAATAGTAAACTGCAGTTATTTTTGGATAGTTCCAAATGTATATTTCAGACACTGGCGGGAGTTTTTATCTGTAAACGTTTCTGGACCATCATTTCTCAACTGTTAAATATCAGATTTTACTCTATAAAGACAAATATACTCACAAGGTGGAAAACAGTTTTTCTGACATAATTTCCTAACCATTGGAACGATTTAGTCCAAGTTCGAGGCTTATAACTGGACTGAAAAAGGATTTATGTTGAGTACATATATATACGTATGTGTATATATATATATTTTTTTTTCCTTATTTAATTTTTTAGAAAAGAAATAAATTTTTTTAACAATCGGGAACTTTGCTTGTACTACACAGGGGATTGGGGGCGTTTGAAGGATATACCCTTGCTGTTGGGGACGGCAGCGTAGTCCTCGTTAATTTTGCGTGTTTTTGGCCACTTGGGGACAGCAAACTAGCAGTCGACATGACAGTGGCATATAATTGTTGTGATGGTTGCTGTTAATTACATATCAAGCAATAGAAATCCGTTATACTCTCTTTAAGTTGCAAAGATTCTCTATTTTCTTGACACATTTTCTGCTACGTTCGCCTGCTATGGCGCGTTCACATGCGATCTCCTCGTAACCATGCATCAAAGGAGTATGTCGGTTATAGCCGCTGGATAAAGGAGCGCGTGTCATTTCTTCCAACAGCTCTAGGAATAAGCGCACACATATGAGAAGGCACGATTAAAGGGAATCCACCTGTAAATACCTTTGTTCCCATCTCTCTTAGCATTTGCTTTGAGATCTGGAGAAAATAAGTGAACATCCAAATTCAGCCGGTGGTGCCGGTGAGATGTGAAATTACTGCCGTGTCGCAGACTTGCAGTAAACTCTCATTTCTAATGTCAATAAAGGAGATAATCGGATAAGGTGTATTTCCACAGATGTCTTGTGTTGACTATATCTCAGGTTGCCTTGGGCTAATCTCTCCAGCCGGCAAAAGTGCTGAGCACACAAATGCAAGAATATTTCCCGCGCAATTGTTGGCAAAATTACCATAATGTTAAACATAATTAGCCGTGATTACAATCGGAAACTAAAGTATTCAAACTCTGTCGTGTTTTACGTTTATTGGCGGAAGAAGCGATTTGTCAGCTGTTCAGAATCACACAAAACATGTTTAAATAGCTCACTGCAAAAGCTTTTTTTAAATCCACATTCAACACAAAATGTTACTTTAACTGACGACAGCAGTCACTAAATGATTCCAGATCCTGGATATAAGTGCAGATTAGAGACCAATCTGCAGAGCAGATGTTAAAACACTGAGACAACCTTCATAGATTTACCTTAGCAGCTGAGTTCTAAACGTTGTATGTTAAATTCTAAATTTACATCAAGGCCTCCATCACTGTTTTCCATGTTAAACATCAGTGCTGGCCCAAAATCATAAGATATGTCATTCTAGTACATTGGAAATCCCTCGAGATACACTGTAAAAAAGAATTGGTTCAGTGGTAACACGCGATTAAATAAAGTATAACTGAGTCTGAATTTAAATAAAAAGTAATTCCTTTCCAGAGACTTTTGAGGTTTTTCCAAAGCTATAAATTCATTTTGTTATGCTTTCGCGGTCTAATCATGCACTGTAAAAAATGGAATTGTTGATGAGCTCAAATGTATTACTTCAAAAAGTTATCTAAATTATATTAAGCATTTTGAGTCATTCATTTCTGTTGTAAGTACTTAATTGTGTCACCATGAGAAGTCTTTTTTTTAATCACCAACAATTCTCTTTTAACAGTGTGTGACTTTTGTCTTGCTGAGGAAATGAAATACCAATAACAAACAAATATTTACTTACTGTTTTATATTGTGTATATGCGTTTCTACTTTTAGGGGCTTTCAAATGAAGACACTTAGATAATGAAGTAAGGGACAGAGTATAAGAGAAGTCATAATTTCCCACCTTTATAGCTGAAATTGGATGTTTAATTTAAATCTCTATTACTAAATGGCTCCTCTAAACTAAGACACTTCATCATTCTCTATTTCTCCTCTTCATAATAGAAATATTTTCCTTTTCCACACAGAAGTTTACATCTCTGCGACCCAGACAGACCTCCTTTTCATATGCTAGATTGCTGAAGTGTGTGTAAATCTGTGAAGGCTCGGAAACATAAAAAATATGTTACTGTGACATTTGTATCCAACAAAATGGATTTATGATGTAAGAAGGCTTTTCATAAAATAAAGCTTTATGCATGAAGATCAGCGTAAAAAGCAGCCGCGTTTTATTTTCAGCCAACTCAAGCCTTACTGTCACGCACAGACAGACACAGACACACACACACACGTTCAGTTCATATACATACATATACAGTACATATACATACAAATACAGTACATATACAGTACATATACATACAAATACAGTACATATACAGTACATATACATACATACAAGCATATACATATACATACAAATACAGTACATATATATACATACATACATACATACACAGTGCATATACAGTACATATATATATACATACATACACAGTGCATATACAGTACATATACATATATATACATACATACACAGTGCATATACAGTACATATACATACATATACAGTGCATATACAGTACATACACAGTACATACACAGTACATACACAGTACATATACATACATCCACAGTACGTATACATACATACACATACATATACAGTACATATACATACATACACAGTGCATATACAGTACATATACATACATATACAGTACATCCACAGTACATATACATACATACATATACTGTACATACACATACATGTACATATAAATACATATACAGTTATACCAGGAATCCCAACACCTCACATGGTGGACTTTGGATTAAACACAGCCTGCTGGCAATGTTGAAGCAAAGTGTGTTTCCATGAGTGGCTGCACTGACACTTAACGTCCATGGCATGTCAATGTATTGACTTTGCTAACCCAGATATGGGAGTGATGCCCCATTAAACTAATTGTTTGAGAAGTGGTGGGGAGCTCTCAAAGGACACGCCACACCAATTAAAAATGCATCCGCACAAACACACACTCGCCTACGTACTCGCAGAGGGCCGAAGAGGCGCTAGCCTCAACAGCGGTTGGAGCCGTTGCAGACATGGCAGCACATGCATTGCTATTGATCCCCTCTGTTAACCTTTAACTCTCAACCACCCAGTCCTCCCATCACACTCACTTTAAAGCTCATTTATGAGAGGATTTAAGGGTGCACTCACACATTATGGGTGCATGAATGAGAATCAGCAAGTTTGCTGAAAACCATAACTTATTACAGCCTAACTGTCTGACTAACTGATATCCCATTAGAGTTTTGACGTAGTTTTGATTGACTTTGCTTGTGTCTAGCCGCGTCACTAACCTTCCCTGTCACCTATAAAACACTGCAAATGGTAATTAATGCTATTCTGGACGGCATTATCGAACTGATGAAGTGTCATTTTGAGAAGAATGATTTTCAGGAACTAGATCACCCCTTCCTGGCAATTGAGTTGATATTCAAGGTGCTAAATGCAACTATAACCATACTTCCAAAGGTACATTTGTACGGAACTCCTTATTTTCTAAAATTAATTGGAGCACAGCGTTATTTCTCCCATACAAATTGGTTGTTCCAAATAAAATTAAGGAAATATTCAAAATAATTCACAATATTTCTCCTACCGACAAAGAAGCGAAGTGTCAATCTCATCATTTTAACGGGGAGATAAATTATCCATAGAATCCTGTGAGTTATTTTATGAATTTAAGCTGTACTCAAAGACTGTTAAAATAACAGTAAACAAGAAAAAACATCCTTGTGTCTGATCTGTTAATAGAATTATTTGGAGAAATTTAATGCTTTGCCTTTTTTTGTATTCATTTTTTTTTTTGTTTGATAGGTTATTTTCTTTAATTTAATAATCATTATTTTCTTTATTAATTTATTTAATCCATCCATGTACACATCTTTCTTCTTTAAAATTGTTATAATATGTATGTGTCGTAAACATATGTTTTAACATTGAAGATGTTAACCTTGTTATTGATTCCTTTGTTACAGTGGTTTTATTTTTGTTTTGGCCTGTTGGTCCTTAATAGCAATGAAAAAACACTTGTAGGATCATTATATCTCTAAAGCACCCTCGCATTACAAGTGTCACGCGACTATCCAAGGCGATCATGCATATGGATGCTCAAATTATGGAAAATGAACCACGTAGACAGGAAAGGTGGTTAAGAAATATGCTTTTTTGAAAACGTAATCTAGGTTTAACCTTCACACGTCACTCCTTTTTGAGACACTTAACTTAAGCTTAAAGCCTGTCGCCGGGGTTCAGTGGATCTTAGCCTGTCATGAGTGAAGGACACAGAATAAATCGCCGATATTTGTCATGGTTTCTTTTAGTGTAGGACACGTTTTCTCAATTTAATATGGTCTCAAAGTAGTCAGGGGAACATTCATGAATAACAATAGCCACTTTGAGACAACTTGAACATTTAAAGTGACCGCGCAGCCCCGATATTATTCAAATAAGAAATCACTATTAATCACCAGTGGGGAAATACAGTGTTTACATGGAGGTAAAATAGGCCTAGTCTGTCGTCTGCTACAGCAAGGGTATACATTCCAAAAGCCCCCAAAGCCCCTGCTTTGTACAAGCAAACCCTCTGATTGAATTCCTCAAATGAAATGTGTTTGTCTGAAAAACAGTGTTTTCTTGTAAACAGCTTCCTCTAGTGAGTGAAGTATATCATATATATAAGATTCATCTCCTCTAGTCCATTTATATGCAACAAATTCGGACTAAATCGGACCAACAGTTGAGAAATGATGACCCAAAAACATTTTTATATAAAACTCTGTCTAATGTCGAAAATCTACAAACGACCTTTCCCCCAAATCAACCCTTTTCTTCCCTACACTAAGGTCAAAATATGTAACTGATCCATGAAAAAACAATTTAATGAATGAGTTCTGCATCATAGGCCAAATTGTGAACCCGCCGTGTTTTTAGGCTAAACTTGGATTTGTGTGCGAGCTGCCATCCATCCCTTAGTTATAAACAGATCAGCCACCAAAATTAACTGAGTTACTGGTTAAAATATTGTGGCTGATTTTTATTTGGTGATCAGACAGAATAAAACGGTGTGTAAAATTCTTTCTCCATCTTTTATGGACCCAAATGAAGACAGATTTTAGTCCTGTGTTTTTCATTAACAATATTTCAGGTTGATTTGGTCACAGTTTGTTTTAAATGATGTTGATGTCATCTCGTCAAGGATGAGATGACATCAACATCAACATTGTCCCCCATAGTTTTTATTTAACAAATTTAACACTGGAGCTAATTTCGACTGTGTGCTGATTTTGAGGACTGATGGGAGATATTAAGGAGTTTCTCACAGTTTGTCGCTCTTATTTATCCTCACTCGTTTATACAACACATTAGAATCTCTTCTTTATAAATCCAATTATGCTCCTGAGAACGTTCTGTACTCGTCATTATGGACACTTTGGTGGGGGGTTTGTCTCATAGCCCTAATCACAGTCAACACTAATATACTCCCTTCCTGGGTAATAGCACTGTAGTAACACAAATATGTTAAAATAATCTCATCTAAAATTCCAGCATAATGCACATATCAAGAAACACATCCATATGCATGACTTTTAGCGCGACGGAGATGGTGTGTTTATGCTAAAGTCTGCGTTTTCATACCAGACGGAATCACTTTTATGGGCCGTGCCGGCGTAGAGCACTTCTGTTTTCAGCCGAGAATTAGAAATTGAAATCACAAAAGCCTAACATAACACACCGCTGAAAAAGAACATTTAGCTCAGCAGCATTTTTTCCTTTCACTCCGGGATTCAGTGGAGTATTTACTGCAATGTTTTATTAAAAATTTGAATCAGTTGAGCTGGGAAGATGTGTCCGTGATGGCAGGCAATCATTGTGGGTCCTGTCTATTAATTCAGCATGCTTCAACAAAGAAGCTCCTGATCTCCCCATCTGCGCTAGCTGGAGGAGAGGCTTTGTCATTACCACAAATCTTGACTCAAGCAGCCGCTCCCAGAGGCCGAACTCGTCAAAGTGAATCAGCTACAACTTGGCTTTGTACGGTTTGATGGGAGTTTCCAATCATGCAGTTTCCGCAAGCGTTAATCCTTTGAGCTAATTCCTAGCCGTCTGTGTTGAACATGCCTTCATTGACCCTTGAATGTCACCCCCCTCCAATAAAAACAACCATGGAAAAATTCATACTTTACTTCATTTAATAATTTTATTCTTATTAGACATTTTCTATTTGTTGTATGAAGTAACTTAATTCTGTCAAGTAAATCCTCACATGCTGTAACATGATACATTTTTTTTTTTTTTTAAATCCTTATTTAATCAGACTCTCAATAGCCATGCTAAAAGCCTCCCCCTCGGTGGCCCCTTTGACCTGTGGTGTCACCCAAAGCTCCATCCTTGGTCCCCTGCTGATCAATATATAATTGCCGTCACTGGGTGATTTTATGAACAGGCTCAGTGAAATTTTTCAAACTCACTCAAAATTTGCTCAACCAAAGAGTGAGACTCTAAAAGACGCCGGTGTTAAACTTACCATGCTTGAGGAGCAGAGCAGCCCAGCTAAACGTTTTATTATAGATTTTCCTCAAGGTGAATTTCGCAGAAAGATAATGATCCATATTTACAAGGGCGAGGAATAATGATTGCCTGTAAGTAGTGATAATGAACAGGCTGGGAGAGGATCACCAGACCTGATTCATGGATGATGGAATTACACCATGTCCATCATCTTAATAACCACCTAACAGATGTAGTCATCATCTGATCGGGGAAACACCTGCTATACAGTTTGGTGTTGAAATCTGACCTAATTAGATTTGTGTGAATTGAGAATGTAAAGGTTCAATTGACCACCGTTATTGCCGACGAGGTTAAATACAGCACAGATGGATGACTGGCCGCATTTTACGACGCTGCTGCCATTTCTCTTCGGCAGCATGAAGTGTCACCGCCGCGGCTTTAGCGAAGTAATTGCGAGACCTTTATTTTTTACTTTAGCGGGGAACGCCTCTTCAAAATAAACGGTTTTCTACAGTAATTGCATAGGAAGAAATCATTAGGAAACAGCTCTCAATCCATTGGTGGGAAATGATTCTTCTGCATGTGTGCGGTTCCACTGAGACCCAGGAGACTGGAGTACATCTGTTACACAGATGAAGGCACGTCTTAAATGCATTTCAATGAACTGACTATAAGCGGCTAATGCGCTCCGGTAATGGAGACAGGTTGCTGATGATGATGTTGGAAGGGGATATAAGCCCTCAATCTTCTCTTTCACTGTGGGCAAAGTGCCTTTCCTTAAAGCAAAAAGAACCCCAGCACAGGCAAGCAAGGCTTCATCTTACCCAGGAGATGTTTGATGAATCTTAATCCACACCTCGAGTCGCTTCTTTTTTTTTTTATTGATTCACCAGAATGCTAATCTCAGAAATTCAAATCCCACTGCTTGTGGCTGACTAAACTCCATTTGTTTTAATAAGGTTGGAGTAGAAGCGTACGGCCCCCTGAGAAATCCCCCTGTTGATGTTCTTTGAAAGCGTTCCAAGGTGGTTTATTATTTTGCAAACGCCGTCTCGTTGAGTTACGGCGTTGATGCTGGGGCCCAAGCCTGAGTGACACATGTGTCAACATGTGGCGGATGGATGAGTCGACGGCTTTGCAATTGGAGTTGATTAGGCGTCATCACCAGCGGCAATCTTGTTACAATGAAGAACATATTTCTCCAACGACACGGTCATAACATCCCTGCCCAGTCATACTCATTCCCCATGGTAATGGAGCGATAACACCATGCATGACCCTGCTGACGGGCAGGCCCACACAGACTTAAAGCAACACGGCCCACATATCCACTGGATAGCAACCTGTTCCGTTCTTAAACTATGCAAAGGGGCCTACAATATTTCACAGCCCTACTACTACCTCTGCTTGGTTTCCTGTGTGACACCAGTGGCAGTGAATAATGAGGCCGTTTGCAACCCAGGGGAGAAGATTGCATTATTATTCGGGTCCAGAACAGAAGAATTTTTAGGACCACTGCATTATGCAGCAGACGCTCTACTGTTTATCAAAGGTCTGTAGAAAATAGAGGTTATTGAGAGGATGGGGTCCAAAACAAGGGAATAAACGGAGATTCCGCATCAAATCTTTTTACTTTCCTGATGATAAAGAATAAAGCAAATAGGAAATGTCTTAAGAAGTGTAATGACAGCAGGACGGGATTGTTTAACATTAGTGACTGGTCCTACTCCACATTCTGAGGGGGAGAGTTGTTCCTGTATAGACATGCATGATGTTTCTGTGGACCCATCCAGACCTGACAGTGCAAACACTCGCCCAGGAGTGGACCATGGCTCAAATATATGCTGATTTCTTCACACGTCCTACCACTTTAAGTATTCTGGCAGATTGTGAAGCAAATGCTATCCTTCCTTTGTACGAACATTTCACTGCTAAAATGTTTTTCGGGTCTGTTTCTTCAGTCCAAACAGCCAAAGTACTGGCTCCCCAGAGCTTAAGCTGTTGCAGCATACGCACTGACCATGTGTGTGAGGAGAGTGTCCGCATGTTTGAGTTATCTCGAAACTCACCAGGCGCTCCGATCTGTTCCGTTCAGCTTTCTGTTCCCTTTTTTTGCAGCCTCTTTAAGCGCGATAAGGCTGTGAGGTGGCTTAAGTTTCATAATGGCAATCGATACTGCAAAAAAAATTGATATGCAGCCTTCCTCAGGTTTAAGATGGTGCTGAGTTTCAGCTCATCGTGAAGCTGTCCAGCTGCTGGAAAAAGTACCACACACTCAAAAGCAGTCAGCTGAATATGTATCAGAATATACTGATACTCTCTATAAATATATTTATATATGACAACAATATTAAACACTTACTACACAAATATATGTTCCCACTCAAAATGTCATGCGTGGTAATGAATCTTTATAGATCTCCGTTTTCCATAACCTCTTATCCTCTGCAGGTTTGGGAGGGACTGGAGACCCTCAAAAAACCTCCACTTAGTGGCTTCTTCTTCAAAGAAGATAAGAGGGTTTGTGAGCTTGAACTGATCTTTTTAGGTCCCGCCACAGCATCTCCATGGTTTTGAGCTCCTGTCTAGCCTACGACACTACAGAACTCTGACATTATTATTTTTGATCCATACATTTGATCTAGAGATTGGACTTAGCACCTGTTTGGAATCATTGTGTGGTTGCCCGACACAATATTTTGCACTTTGAGTTAATGTGCAAAACAAAAAGAGAGGAAAGAAACTTGAGACTCATGTCCTGACGTTCTCCTTCAGAATGTTCTGATAAAGGGCAGAATTCATGTTTCAGTCAGTTCCTGGGTGTCCTGCATGAACCTTTGACCTACTCTAGGGAACATTTTAGAAGGTCAGCCACAAGATAATATGTCTCACTGTGGGCCTGTGGAGTCCCAGGTAGAAATAGCTTTGTAGCCCTTCCTGACCGAAATATTTGAATTAACTTCTTCCACATTTCTTGAGGAATTTGATTTTGAGACAGTGCACTCCAACCTGAGACCCACGAGTCAACCTTCGGCTCCAGAGAACGGTCTGATGAAGTTATGATGAGGTTGAACAGGATTGGACGTGTCTGACTCAGCAAGTCATTCATGAATTGTTCTTTAGTTTTATGAGGAGGAGAAAAAAAACAAATATATATATATACACATATATTAAAAAAAATAATTAAAAAAAAAATATTTTAAAATAATTTAATTTTATGATGAATGCGTGACGACCAGACACAATTTTGTATGAGATACAAAGAAGAGTTTAAGAAATTATATTCATAACCATATATATATATTTTTTTTTTTTTTAGAATAGGAAATTTAGATCAAGGACCTCTTTTACAGGGGGGACTTGGCCAAGACGGCAGCAGCACATGTCATAGTGTGCTGTATTTACACATAAAACCAACACAGTGTACAGAACAGTGTATATATAGAGTACGGTGTATACAGTCGTCCTCCCAAGACAGCCTAGACTAATGCATTTAATACATTTTTAGAAAGAAGTTACTTTAATAAGAGTCACATTGTCATTCATTTTGGCTTTGCAGGACTAGCATGTAGCTGTCAGCCCTGTCACACCTCTGTGTGTCAGTGCGCTTAGATTTTTGCCCTCCTCAGGTAATATGTACTGGCGGTTAATGATCTGGGCATTGGTAATGCAGCATTAGTAAGCCAGCAGCCATCACCCAGTCAATGCGACACGCTCCGCTGCAGGCCGTGGTGCCATTGCTTGAATAGATCACAAGGTGTCAACACTCATCTCATGGTGGCGAGGCTGGAGTCAAGGGAAACCGAACCCTAAGGATGTCTCGCTAGTGGTCCTATAGGTGGTTGTGGCTCAGGGAGTTGAACAGCCACCCACTTATTGTACGGTTGTTTGTTCAACCCCATGGAAGAATATTGTTTCCACCACCAGTTCATATTTCCGAAAAGTAAGAAAGAGCATCCTGTGGAATCCTCAATGCCGGGTCTGCGGGCGTCCATCACCGCCGCAGGTTGGTCGTGTTAACGCCATAACTCAAAAACTATTTCATAGATAAATTTCTATTTCTTTTTTTATTGTATTTAAGTAAGGGTCTTTGTACAAGAGCATATTATTGTTCATGCTTCTTCAAACCATCCTTGTTGTCTTTCTGACTTCTTTCCATCATTCATATCCATTTTCTGCCTTCTTATATCTTTCTTGCCCAAACTTACCTGTACTTAAATTCGGCAGAAAACTCTCGCTTTCTGATCTTTGACACTCACCTTTAGATTAACGTCATTGTCAATCTTTGCACCCTCTTAGACTTTAGTGCGAACTAGAGTGATTTTGCGAAAGGTCGGTTGTATATTTCAGACACTAAATTTCTCAACTGCTGGTTGGACTTCGTCCAAATTTGGTGCATATGAATCGACTCAATGAGATATGTCTTGCATGTATCATATTTTTCTTTACAAGTTCAGATTTTACTCACTGGGGGAGAGTTTTTATGAAAAACAGTGTTTTTCTGACATAACTCTGTAACCGTTAGTCTGCTTAATACAAAATCTGTGCATAAGTTTAATCAGGGAGAATTCTTGTACAATTGAGGGGAATGGGGGCTTTTCGGGGACAGACCCTTGCCGTCGGGCCGACAGCGTAGGATGTTTTTAAGTAACCACTGTGGTCCAAGTATGTTCTTTTAATTGTTCGTGTTTATGATGTGACACACTGACCCTCCATTGCCTCAGTGTTCTTTAACTCTTTGCCATAACTGAGAGGATGATTATAGGGCTTATGTAGCTTAATTAGAGCGCAGTGACATGTTTTTATTAAGTTTCATTAACCCTAAGGCTGTAGGGCATCATTCAACAGTTCAAAGTATGCCTGAGCTCCGGGTGAGAGGAGGTGTGCGTGAGAACCCACTGAGCATAAACATAGACTAAACTGACTTTCCTCCACGGCGACCAGCCTGCTCTCCACCTGCCTGCCCTCCACTTATTGAAGATGAATGGCTTCTGGGCAGCCATTACTTACCACGTGAAATGGTCTTAAACGAGATGGCGTAGTCTCGCCTGCGCAAATGTGACCAAACACCATAAAAGTCCAACTCGTTTAAAAACAGATCCATCACCTAGGAGACAATAAAGCAATAACGGCATCGAAAGATCACAAAGCAAATGAATTATTTAGAGTAATAAAATCAAGAAGTACTTGGAAACACCTAATAAATAAAAAATATTGTTTGTCGTTTTTACAGTTGATTGGTTGAGCGTCCCTGTGTAGATTATTTTTACTAAAGTAATCCACCACTATAAAAAAATAATTCCTCCTTCAAAATATTATTTTGAACGGAACCCTGTAGAGCCTACAGTATATCTTTGTCATAGCTGAATAATCCTATGCATATCTGTTTGTGTGTCCAAAATCTCAAGGTTTTTAAAGAGTCAGGGAAAAGGTGTTTATTGTTTTTTTTAATTGGTTCATCAGTAAACCAGCTGAGCAAACAAACGAGCAACAACTAACCAACTGAATGACAAACCAGCCGGTCAGCTAGGCACTCCAACAACCAACAGAGATTGATAGTTGGTTGGTTGGTCAATAAGTTGGATGGTTGGCTGGTCAGTTGGTTGGTTGTCAGTCTTTTGGTGGGTTGGTCTTTCAGATGGTCTGACTGACAAACCACCTAACCAACATACTGACCGACCAAACAACTACCAACCAACCAAAAAACTTACGACAAACCAACCAACCAATAAACAAAATACCAAGTGACCGACTAATCAACCAAAGATTGACGACCAACGTACCAAGCAACACACTTTCAACCAACCAACCAATCAATCTACCAACAGACTAACAACCAATCAATCTACCAACAGAATGACAACCAACTGAGCAACCAACTGAACGGCCAACCATCCAACTTTTTGACCAACCAACCAACTGATTGGCAAACCAACCAACGACTAACCCTCTCAAACAACCAACCAGTTGACATGAACGAAAACAAATGATTACAGTGCAGTTTTTTCCAACCAAATGTTCCTCTCAAAGTATCAATAGTAAAGGTAGTATTATTCAACACAAGATGAGAAAGTATTTCTCACCACAGGATATGACTCGTTAAAAACCCATTTCTCCTGAAACTAAATACATCTTTGCTCATTCCACTTGGGGAAATCAGCGCTTCCTTTCAAACTTCTCCCTCAGAATCAGCCTCTCATTTCTATTCAAATCAGTGAAGTGTGCGTTTGGTGGGCATTTGACAGCAGTGGTCCAAAATGCTGCTTTCCATAAATATTTAGTCGAGGTTTTAAAGCATGGATACAGTATGTGTTTGGACTTAGAATTAGTCCACCTGTGTTTCCACCTATCTTTCAATGTGGATCAGAGAAATGTGGCTAATGGGAACATTCAACATGTTTATCACTGGGCTCATTCTGACGGTGGTCGGCCCATTAGCCTACATATGGCCTGCCAGGATGTTAGTGCTTCAGCCACCTCCATCAACGGCCAACTGTTCCTTTGGAGTTTTCCTTTCAAACGAACCAAGACATCATGTCAGCGATGCTCACTGGTTTAATAGCCCCATTAATTGTAACTCCACTAATAGCTTTAGGCATTTTTTTGCCGCAGAGTGCTTTTTTTGTCACTTTCTCGCCTCCAACTTGGCTTCATACTGGCTCATACCGCTTCAGACTGGATGGAGGAAATCCCATGACCACTATCCTGTTGTCCTTACGTAGGCTCCCCGTCCTTTTTAGAAAAGATTTTACTGATCAATTTGAAAGGAGGTTTGCGTTTGTCTCCAAGCTAAATAACGACTAACTCCTTCAGAGTTGTGTCGTGAAATTAGATCCTCGGTTGGATCTTTCTGGCTTTGCTAAAGTTGAGGCTAAAAATTTGAATGTGACCCGGTTTTTGCAGGCAGAGCGTCTCAGCTTTGGAGCCACCCACCCGATTAAATAAGTCCTCTGAATCAGAAAGCTCCTTTAAATCAAAACTAAAAGCACAATTTTACAGACTTTCCTTAATGTGATGTCATCCACTATATATATATATATATATATATATATATATATATATTTGAGTTTGTCATGTGATGTTTTTTATATTTATTTTCTTTATTTAGTTTTTTGTTTTGATCCGTCTTTTTTTTCCTTTCGTTTTATTTTTTTGATATATCATTTTTATTATATTTTACCTTTATCTTCTTTTATTATTATTTTTTTTTTTTTATTCCTTTTTTGTCTGATGTAATGTCATCTTTTTATTGCAGTTCATTTTCTTGCCATCTTCATCCTCTTGTTGTATTTGTTGACTATAATTATGATTCACACTTTTTTCTTGTCTTTTTTAACCATTTAATGCACATCTTTTTCGTTTTTGTCACCTTATTTTTAAAAAAATTGTTTCCGTCTTGGGTTTGTTTGGCCTTCTCCCTATTCATTTATTTATTTTTAGTTATTTATTATCATTTGTGGCTTGTATTTCACCTAATCATAGAAAAGCATGATGATTGCACTTCCGTATCATGGTGTATTTGGTGATTTTGAATGCCTCAGGAGGTTTATTATATTTTCATGGACTGCAGGCGGCACGTTTCACAGAGTTGGATCCATGTGAGCAGGGAACTATCCTGCATGCTCTCTCCTTTTGTTGTGGATTAATCTTGTCCTTTACGTCTATAAGTAGGAACGTTCTAATAGCTTGCTGTTTGTCGATGCGTTTCGATGTGATGGAGCCCTGGGCTCTACTCATTAACGGTTGTGATTATCAACTGAACAGTATTGGCTAGGCTACATAGATGCATCAATGCCGGCTTAGGCCGTGAAGAATGATAGAATGAGAGGCAGAGAAAATGTTATTAACCATCAAGCAACACAACAGATCGGAATTAATAAGAATTTAAAGCAGCACCTCAAACCAACCGTCGAACTGACATGAAATATAACGTTCTCTGTCTGCACCGCGATAGCAAAAGCAAATAATTACACAAATTCAATCAAAAAAGTCATCAATGGATGAGAGGCTAACCCCTTCGCTCTAATGGAAACCTAATTTCACACTGCAGTGGCTGCCTAGCCTGAATGTATTCATTTATAATCTAGAATCTGTACATTCACTGGCTGGAACAGCTGTGTCCACAGACGCTACCGCTAATGGATGTGTTTGGCTGACAATGTGGCGTCTATTTGTGCCACTGAATATGTTCGGAGTCTGTACGTCCAACACAACGTGTGTCAGTCCAATCGTCCCTACTGTGACTTTGGAACCGTTCAATCAAAGGCTTTTTATCTGTGTAGGAAATCAAGATATGTCAATTTTATTTGTGTAGCCAAAAATAAAAAATCACAATTTGCCTCGATGGGCTTTAAAATCTGTACATGTTGCGACATCCTCTGTTCTTAGACCCTCGGTCCGGGTCAGGAACAACTCCCCAAATAACATTTTAAAAAGGGGGAAAATGGGAAGAAACCTCAGGAAGAGCCTCAGAGGCGGGATCCCTCTTCCATGACGGACAGATGTGTGATTGATGTTGGTGTACAGAGCAGATCAACAAGAACAAACACATTGTAAACGGTTCTAGCAATGATGATGGTATGTGTTGAGAAGTGGGAACAATCATTATAGCTGTATTTGAAATGGGACTAATTGCACGGCTGCCCTTTTAGCCCATATGGGCAGATTGGCAGGTATCCCATGAGCCACTTGGTGCCCACGGCTAACTCCTTTATCCCACCCACTGGAAGTGTATGTTCGTACTAAGATGTGAACGGACCCGCTAACAGCTCATTAAAACCGCTTAGAAGTTTTCTGTCTGATGCGTAGATTGGATTTATCATATAAGCATCAACATAAGGCTCTGAATTATGATGCTGCCGTGGATGTCATTGAAATCGCTTTTTTCTGGTTTAAATAGTGTTTTGCAAGCTTGCGCAGACGTACTCGGACATAAGCGCAAAAGCTAAAGATCAGCACTCTAGCTTACATTCGGCACTAATACGAGTTTCTTCTAGGGATTAAAACAACAGCAAGAGCAAAGGCTTAATTTTTTGGGTGGAAACACAATAATAATAACACAATAAATGACCAAAGTTATAATTACAGACATAATATTTATTTATTAACCGCATGAGGCTGGAGAAAATAAAACAGAAGTATAGCACGACTGTATTGTGCTCAGTTAGTTTTCTACAAGTGATTCAAAAAACAAATGTATTCCATTGACACCCTGTCTCGGAGAAACATTCTGGCAGCCTGCTGTGGAAGAGTTATTAATAATATATTAGATTACAATTAAGGAGAAACACACTAACCTGATCACAGGAACAGAATAAGTAGCTCGCTCAAAGAAATTATTACGAGAGGGGTTATCATATATCAGTGTGCTGGACAAGAAATGACGGCTCGATTGACAAATCTTTTTAAGGCATACATCGGGTACCATATTAGGGGATTGGAGTATGGCGTCCACTGGTTGACCCATAAGTCACCTTCCATAGGGTCATCGATGCCATTTTAAAAACGAGGTCAATAGGTGGGTTTACATGCAACATTTATAACTTCAGTAATCTATTCGGAAGTAAGCTGTGCATGTAAACCCACCTAATGTTTTCTTTTCCATTAGAAGAAATAAGTACATACATACATGCAGGACTAATCGTCTGAACAGCTTCGAGTTATGGACATGCTATCTTTTCAAACCAGTGAAAAGAATATCTATAATGTGATAAATGGTCAAGACATGCCGTTTCTTCTACAAGCATAACAATATTTCACTATAATTGTTTTTTGTTTTTAATTCATGAATACATGAATGAAATAAACAGGGAAGCTGTAAAAAGGAGAAACAAAAACAACCACGTTTCAAAGCCATATTTCCCTTCAAACAAAATGAGTGGGAAAGACAAGATCGTATAATCACTGCAGCATGTATTAGACCCTTCCGTGACGGGTAGCCCACTCCGAAGCGCCCGGGGAGCATATTGGATTTCAGTTTTTCAGTAGTTTTCTGTTTTTTGTTTCACTATAGTTTTACTTTTTCTTCAGTTTCTGTTTCTCGGTGGGTTTTAGCGCCATAACGACAGTTTCAATATTTACATGTTTCCTTGTCAGCTTAAATTAATGAATGGGATTCCAACTTTACTCTGCACAGAGGGAATGTGTTCAACAGATGGCGGAACATGTTTTCCTCCTTTACCTGAAACTCTGTGCCCACATTTTCAGCTGGGTATTCATTTTTCAAAGACAAATCCTTGCTGTTTCTTTTCTTTTCCAAAGTCTGTGTAGTCTGTCAGGCAGTCAGGGATGACGCTCATCTGAGATGTGCCCTTTGTTTCTTTGTTTTAATATCCAGAATAAGCAAACATACATGATATGACGACCTCATGCAGTGGTCTAGTATAAAAACAGTAACCACCGCAAACCTAGTCACATTATAAGGTTGATAAAGTAGGTATTTAGTAACAGAAAAATTCAGATATTTGTGACAGGAAAATTCAGTTTAAGCCAAGTCTTGTTTCCGTTTTAGTCTCACCTCCCACTAAATGCTTCGTCCACCAGGTTTTACCGAAGAAAAACGTTTCATCAATTTTTCCTAGATAATACATACTTGTAGTTTGGCCTATGTTCAAAGAGATTTCGTATGTAAGATCCTCAAATGAGATCGACTTTTTTAACCACCATGTATGTAGCTGAAAGGTCTTTGTCCTGTGTCCTTTTCAAATGAACCGAAGCATTGGACAATGTATTGACTATTTCAGAGCTTTTTAGTTCAGTCGGCCCGTTTTCCTCACCACTGTACTCCTTTACTCTCCTTACTGGCCTTGAATCGTTTCTAGATTGTGTCCTTATTGTTCGCTTGGTAAATACTACCCTGACATTTGGGTATTAAAAAGCAAAAGGTAGTCCTGCATCAGCAGGAGTCGTATATATTCTGTAGGTGGGTGCCTACATTGTATTTGGAGATCCCCCGATGGTCTTTTCAATTACTAGAATTTGCTTTGTGTTGCTGCAGGCGGAACATCAACCGAGGCCCAGCTGACTGTGTTTGGGAGGGATTAAACTAGCAAGCAGCTAATAAAGGAGACGTTGCAGAATGCAGATGCTGCAGGGAGTGTGTGGGGCTGCTGGGCTTAGTTGTGAGGAGCTTGCGATGAATAAAAGTGGAGGAAGGAGGATAGTCAGTAGGGAAAACAGGAACAGGAACGCAGCAAAAACTGGGCTTTGGATATTTTAGTGATAAACATTTCTGAGCTGATTATCAATCCCACATGTGGACTCTTAACATTTTCACATTCAAAAAGTGGCCCAGTGTTGGACACTAGGGGGAGCTTTATCTCCGAAAGATTTCAGGCCAGTTGGTCACATTTAGTTAAAAAATTTGGTGCACATTAATTGATTGGAGTATATATATATATATATATATATATATGTCAAATTTACTCTCATAGTTCCTGATTTACTCACAAAAAAGGTTGTTTCCCGGATATATATTCTGATTTAATCAAAATTAAGTCTGTCTTTTTAACATCATATTTTACTCTAATAATTGATATTTTACTCACTACAGGGAGTTTCATTATGAAAAACAGTTTTTCGTTCATACCTTCCTCGTAGGCGTAGTTGTTAATCCTACTCCATTGAGTGGTTATTAAGCTGCACACGTTTTAAAATGTAATTTTACTATCTGTAAAGTGACCTAGAATATACGCTCTATAAATACATTTATTAATAATAACGATATTATAATTATTAATAAAATCAGGTGTTGAAATAAAACTGTTAAAATACAACAAGACTTTAGGAGAGTTTGAATACTTTAGTCAATCTTTTTGGCCCAAACTTTGGAATATTCTGATATTTAGAGAGGCAAATTGTATTTGTAAAGAATCAAAATGAAAAGCATCTGTGCAAAGAATCACACTGTAGAAAACAATCCCCTTCATAAACACTATGTGGTGTGGTATTATCCATAACTGAATTGTAACTAATTAAAAGTGGTTGATTATCAGGGGGATGCATTCAGAATATAGGAATTCACTTCCATTAACCTTATAATTAGAGATACTTAGATAGATTGTTAAATAATTGCATCTTGGTAACGAAACGATCAGCTGCTAAAAAAAAAATCTTTATGGGAAAGCTGTTTTCACAAAGCTGATTACCAGGATCACAATTAATCCATTATGCCTCCAGATGCCATTTACACCCTTTTTATCCTCTCGTCTTTACATTCAGAGGCCGATTATGCTGGATAAAGCTGATGGAAGGGAGATTGTTTTCGTTATTCTTAATGCCAGTTTTGGGCAGGTAATCAGTAATTCTCAGCTTGATTGCGTTTCCCAGCTCCCAGCCTGCTAATTTCTCATCATTTATTGAAGCTTTACTTCAGCGCCTGTCAAAAAAGCTCCAAAGGATTAATGTACGAGGCTGTAGCACTCCAGCCACTGACGTGCTCAGATTGTTTGAACGCTCGCCACTGGTGGCGCCTCCACTCGCCTTTCTCCCCTTCTGTAAATCACAGCACCTTCTGAAGGAATGCAAATGTTCATCTAGACAGATTGAGGTAAATCTGACTTCCTGTCAGTGATAGGATGCACCCAACACCCAAAAGAGTATGTTAGGAGAATCGTAATGATGCTGCTTGAAATTATTGGGTACTCTTTGCGGAAAGTCTGTCTTATGACACATCCTGAAATCTTACTCCTAATGAATGATTCTCCCTGACCTCCGCCAGCTGCTCCTGCTCCGGCAGTGGCAGGTCAGCACTAGAACTCAAAAACTGGATGGTCATGGATCATTCTCCAATTTTATAGCCGCAAAGAACTTAGTGCGAGGAAGGACTGGGTCGATTTTTTGGAAAGGTCAGTTGTACAGTTCCGACCCTACACTCAAAAAAGTAATTTGATCAATGGTAACACAAAATCAAGTGAAATATTTTTGATTAAAGAATTTAAGTAGAAAATATTATAATTGTGTCACCAATGTAAGTCACTTTTTAAAAAAAATCACAACATCTCTTTTTACAGTGTAAATAAAATAGTCTCTTCCATCAATTATAAACAAATATTAATTTACCAGTTATATATTCTGAAGGTAAAACTGTTAAAACTGTTTTTTGAAAGATTTAAAAAAATTTCCATAGCTGGAATTTCACTTTTTAAATATTTTGGGGTTTGATCATGCACAGTAAAAACTAAATCGTTGATGAACGTAAAGGAAATTACCTCAACTAGTAAACTTACTTTAATTACATATCTTTAAGTCCCACTTATTCATTTTAATTTTAAATATTTAATTTAATTGAATGTTAGCAGTTGAAGTTATTTTTTGAGTTTATCCAACAATTCTATTTTTATCAATGTATGAAGAACTTTATCTCAAAAAGTTTTTAGGCCAAAATATTTCAACCATTTGTTCGATTTAGTCCAAATGGTGCAAATAAATCGCCTCGAGGAGATCTATTTTTTACTTTAATACTTAATATTAATTGGGGGGAAAAACAGGACATAACTTCAGCTTTAATTTGGGGACTTGAATCAGAGGAGTTCAATCGAGGTAACTGCTTGAACTCCTCTGATATGGGGATATGACCTTAGCTAGATTATATTATTTGTCAGTGGACAGAAAACCTGTCCACCTGTTTTTTCGTTACTGTATTTAGTGTCAGATATTAAATCAGCGAGACGTTTTAAAACTCAGAAGGTCAGAACATTCCACTAACCACGATTCTATTGGAACGCACTTTGGTTTAAATATCTTCTAACTTAATTAATCATTCTTTTAGCAGTCTAAAAAAGCTACGTTTAACATTTTCCTGTTCTCTTCTGGCCTCGTCTTTCCGCTCCTTTCTAATATGGTGTGAAAAGCGCTTTTAAAGCTGCTTTACCAAGCATGTGTGAAACATAACACAGAAATATCACAAATAGTAGAAAATGGGAAAATCTTTATCTTTTGAGGATCTTAGAAGCAGTTTTTGGCACAAACCCATTCCTACAATATTTCCAATTAAAAAAAAGCCAGACTCGGGTCAGAATAACACTTAACAAATCTCAATATTCCCACTCAGACCAAGCCGGAACAAGACTTGGGGTGTTCTCTCTCTCTCTCTCTCTCATCCGATGTGGGAAAAATGTGGAAGGATTCTTTTCTGGCCAAATAACTGGTCTTTTTTTTTTTAGGTGTTTTTTTTTTTAAGTGGGCTTTGAATCAGTGCTTGGTTGAACAGTTTAATACCAGATCCCACATACATGTAGGTTTTGTTAACTAAGATTGTGTCCCAGCTTTTTTTTAAACACTTAATTTTAAAGTGACACTTTTGTATGGGAACTTATTAAATGTAATTGTGATTTTGAATACTTTTTTTTTAAAACTCTTTCTATTTTTTCAAAAGTGATTTTTTTTTTTTATGCTGCCGCAGACGGTGGCTTTCATCGTATTGCATCTCCTTTATCATTCTTCTGGCCTTTATACCCTTGCTGTTTTCAAAGTGTGGCCCCCGTGGCCCCGCCCCTTGGATCCGCCCAATGGTATTACATCCTGCTGCAGAGCATTATAAGGGATATGCCGGCATTTCCCTTCATTATATTCCCCGATTCCTACATGGTTTTTCCAAGATTCTATTTAATTACACACGAAGGAAAGATTCCACAACATGGATGCATGGTTTATTACACAAACCTCACGTTCAACTTTGACCCGACTTTGCGGAGGGGGGGGGGGGCAGATATGATGTTGGGCAGAGCTGCTGACAGCCTGTTGCCTTAATTATCAGCTGGTGAAAATGTTAACAGAGGTATTGATGGGCCTTAATTGAGCATATGGCCGTTTTTTTTTTAGCTGGGGATTGAAAGCACACTGATAACGCACACACACACACACACACACACACACACACTGTAACAGGCCAGCTTTGCACATTATTCGTCCGTTTTTTTTCCCGACCACAGCCTGTCAGAATAAGTCTCCGGACATCGTCGGCATTATGCTGACATTACTGTCTCTACTCTGATGCTTCCTAATCCGGCCACATGTGTTGGTTTGAATGCCCGTGTGCGTGCTTCTGAGGGGAGGTGAGTCGTTGGGGAACAGATTTCGCCTAAAGGCCCTGTGAGTCGGGGCGAAAGTCAATTATATGTTCTCCCGTTCCTTTTTTTTTTTTTTTTTTTTTTTTTTTTTTTTTTTTTTTTTTTTTTTTTTTTAAATCAGATGCTCCGCCGCGCCTCTTTCGGTTGTCCTCAGCTGATTAATCCTGTCACACTATTTAATTTCATTAAAGTTTCTTTATCCTTTGATCATTCATCCTTCGTTAGTTTTTCTTTCTTTTGTATGCTTTGCTGTGTAGCTCAGGAATCAAATTCACCGCGAGGCGACGGGGAACCCTAAACCCCCTCCAGGGGTTTGAAAAGGCCTCAAACTTATGATATGTAGGAGTCAACATACTCAACCTTTTCCTGCTTTCATCACGGAATCTTTCTCCTGTTCTTGAGATCTTCAATGATTTAAAAGTCTCTGCCAAAACCCAGAAAAGACACTGAACCCTGAATCAAAGACTGTGGAAGAGGCCCGGCTCAGACGCTGAGAGCTGCCTCTGCATAAATGAGGATGTGCGGATGGATCTTTTTATTTGGTCTTAACATGTTGGATATATTTATTGATTTTAATCGTCTAATTATCTCCTCACGCTGACAGGAAATCTTAGCGGTTTCATTCCTTTAATGAGACTATTTGGAGAGAATATACCAGGGTGGAAGTGATGGCTCTTCAGAATGTTATATCAGCATTTCGTAAAGTTGATAATCCTTCAGCGAGCTTAGCGACTGACTTATTGCTGCATCTGGAAAAGCTTATTAATATTTAATAAATGAATATGGAACGTTTAAAATTAAATATGAAAAACCACTATTGACGATTTTCTTTCTTGGTGATTTCGAGGATCTCAGTTTCTCGCTTTATCCAGCTGAAGCTCAGAATTGAATCTTCTGATAGAAGAAGTTAAACAGGAAGTTATGTTCTCAAACATTTGAGAACATAACCTGAGAATGGTTCGTATCGGTAACTATCACCATGCCTGGCATCTCAGCGATTTGGGGGTGGTATTCATATTTATTGTTGAATACCGCCGGCATCTTTCCCCATGGATTCCTGACACCTTTGTGTCTGGTCCGTCACAGACGCTCCTCCAGGCAGCGACTGCTGGGTGCAGCAGCGACTGTTACCCAGAACCTTTTCATTACCGCGGGAATAATGATATTAAACTCAAGTGAAATGCAGACTTCACCTATCCCGTGTTGTTCTGATGACACAGACACCCGCGAGGTGCTGACGTGGATATGAACCCGTTAAATCACATATATGTCCCAGGAGGCACTGTGCTTGGCTCCACTTCCTACCTTTGGTTCATAACTTGGTCCGCTTTGCTTTCACACCTAAACAGAATCCAACTGTTTGGATGGAATGTATAAAAATGGATCATAACTGGATTTAAAGGATAATGCAGCATCAACCAGCAGGGACAGGACACTGACTGGAAGCCTGGGGGAGAGGGGCGGCAATTTGGCCTCCGCTGCCGATCCATCATCTGGAGAGCGGTGGGAGTCGTCGACTCGCTCCCCCTTGATGGCATGGAGGCCTGGAGAAGTGGCCAAAGCTTCGGAAATTGAATTTATAAAATCCAAACGAAAGTTAATGTGAAAATAAATTAGCTCAAGAGCTGCCGAATCAAACCATCATTCAAAAACGCCAAGGAGGGAAATCGTGAATACACGCCAACATCGTAACCCAGATCCCAGCGTCTCTGGTTTGCTCTTTCTTTTGTGTTAAAACCAGTCCTCCTCAGCCAGCGTTCCATCCCCCCCGTACCCCACCCCCAGCCTCAGTGTGAGGTGAGCCTCAATTACAGGGTGGCAGAGCAGGTGTGCTGCTGGCCGGCTTTTGGTGCTGACTCGCACAAATGCTGAGAGGTGAGTAGTGATCTGCTGGGGTTGAGGAATACAGCTGGCCTCTAATGCTGATGGGCCTCCCCCTGCTCTAATGTTTGCCAAGGGCCTGGCCAGGTGCTCGGCAGCATATGCACACACACACACACACACACACAAAGAATCTGCTGCTCCGAACCGACACAAAATGTATATGTGTGTCGGATCTAATAAGGCTCCCCAGCTGCTGTAATTGAGGTGTACATAGCAGGATGATGGATTCTGCTCCAGGTTTAGGTTTTTGTCCGGACCAGAGAAGTTAAATACTTGGACACCAGCTCCCTCACATAATTATCTAGCTTCCAAACTGGAGCACAAATTATTTAAACCCGTCAGGGGGTCAACGCCCTCTCGTATTAGCCTTTGCCTCGGTCACTCCACTGCGAGGCGGAAGGTATAGGGAACACGTCGGGCTGGGAACGACTTAGATTTATTCATTCAAGAGCCCATCACCTGTCAATCTGTCTGCCATTGTTTTTTAACCCCCCTTGTCTTTCGTCCGCCGTTCCACCGTTTTTCTCATTTCCTTCCATCTACCCGTTTCTCTTTCTCCATTTTTGCGCAAACACGCCACAGCAGCTCCTTGCTCTTTCATTACCCGGTGAAAGCTATTGAAAAAAAAAAGAATCCAATAAACAGAAGCTGCCGTTCCTCCGTTGACTCCACTGCTGTCCCTGAGTTGTTATTTAAACGAAACACGTGGTCAACTTTTCCATTCCACCTGTATGCCCTCACCCTTCCTCCTCTTCCTCACGCATTAGAGATGTTCTTGCCTTTTACCTTACATCCTGATCCCTCAAGTTGGGAGGGAGAAGCGAAAAAATACGCACAGGATGTGTGAATAATGCAAGGCCAACGTTAAATGTCAAGGATAAAAATTCACAATTTCCCTCTATTGTCTCGCTGGTGCTGAAGCCATGTTTTATGCATTTTATAATTAGCACGGGGGTCTCTGTGGAGGGGAGCAGAGGAGAAAAGGGCCAAGGAGTTACAGGGGTTCCTTATTTCTGCCAGAGGTGGGATGTAAAGAAGTTCCAGAACCTCATTTGAAAAGGCAAATCGCACTTTTCATTGGAGTGAAAAACCATTAGAGGAATTCTTCTCTGGATCAATAACAGGTCCAACGCGTATAAGATTCCTCACACACATACATAGGGAAAAAGAAAAGGCAGAAAACACACACAAACTGTTTTCAATGGATATCCATTTGCATGTCTTATTTAATCTGATCAAAGTCAGTTTGATTTAATATTTGAGGTTTCTAGTTATAGAGAGAAGAAAAAGATAGATAGGAGATGGAAGAAAGAGATATATAGGAGGAAGTACAGATGGGGGAGAATAGAAGTCAACATTAATCAACCGTTTAATGTCCTGCTCAACTGGTTGAGCACATTTGAGAGTCTAAAAATGTGACTGAGCCTGTTTATAATATGACCCAGTAACAGAACGTATATTCCAGAGAGGGGACAAGGATGGAGCCCTGGGGAACACCACAGGTGTAGGGGGCCACCAAGGAGGAAGCATTACCTATTGATATTGAGAAAGTCCTGTTGGATTTTGTTTGGCATATTAAAGCAGGTGAGGACGTATTAAAAAGAAGAGGAAAAAATAAATATCTTAAAAAAAAGATTCTACCGAGGAAACGAATACAACGCACTTTATAACTGGCAGATTAAAGTAAATTAAAGTGGGATTTAGTAGCACTTATAGAGCATCTAATTATATTAAATATTTGGTTATTTTACAAACTCATTAAACCAGCCGATCGGAATGTATAGCTTTCTTGTTGCATCGTTCCATGAGTTGGGCCCCTCCAAGGAAATAACATTAAGAGAAATCAGATATCCATCTGGCTGCACATTTTAAATTAGCATGAGCTATACCTGTGAGCCATACAGCACGAGAAAAGCCTTCCCATTCCTTTTCAAGTTCCAATCCCGCTTATAGCTGCATAAATACAGTCGTTTGACAGCTGACTTTGCTAATTGCCTTTTCAAACTGCAGAAATCTCCGGGTGCAGCCGGCGAAAATTAAAAATGCATCACCCCGAATATTGTTTTTTTCATGTCTGGGCCTGCATTTATCCACCTGAAATTAATTCTCTAATTTGTTTGTAAGACAAATGGGGAGTACTCTGGGTCCCAATCCACTTAAAGCATCTCCTACTTTGCATATTCGAATGCTGATTCGTCCCTGAAGAATCCACCTAGAAAGGCAGCCAGTCGTCAGCAATCAATGGAAGAGCAAGTCTGCGCTTTTCTGAAGGTCACTCTCAAGTCTATCCGGAGCGTCTGATGGGTCCACTGCGTGTGTTTGTCTGCACCGGTTTGAGTGTCAGGTGAGCTGATGAGAATTAATAGTGATTTGCAGTCATGCGTGCTTCTATAATGTCTGAACTGTGTGGAGGCGGGAGATTATTCAGACACGTCGCTCCGTACAGACGCCGCTCAGTGTGCTCTTCCAAGTACGTTTCAATCATTTAACATTCGACCCCTGCTCCGATCACTTTAGCACCCTAATATAATACAGTATGGCGAACCATCACGCACGCACTGGATGTATTTTAGTGCTTGGTTTGGTGTAATTCCACTGAAGGCGTAACGTGCTTTGGCAGCTGCACACAAAAGGTTTTGTTCTAGACTCAAAGTCTGCAGTTCAGGAACGAAATATGCTCAAAGAAAAGGGACAAATTACATCCATCTGTTTTCTGTATCCTGTGTAGGATTGTTCTATTCGCACAAGACTAGTATAACCTGGGACCTGTGGTAATTTGTGATAATTACGGAGCACGTCTGTGATATTAATCCAGCATGAACGCTCAGTGATTTGGGGTGTAATTCATATTTATTTGTTTCCTCGGCTGCTTTGTCTGCCTTTTTCCCGATCGAATTATGGCGTCTGCGGCGGATATAACCAAATACTGTTCTGAACTGTGTGTCAGAGAAATGTCGATGATCAGTGGGTAATGTGCCATTGAGAAATTCTTCTTTTGAATTGTTGATATTGTTCAGAAATGTCCCGTGGTGGAACTAATGAAAGGTTTATCTTATCTGAATTCGCATTAATTATCGAGTCTCCAACGTAAGGCCGCAACCAAAACTATTTGTTTATCTCACTTTTCGCCCCATATTTAAAACTTTTTCGGTTTCAGATTTGTACAAATGTTAAAATCCAGGACAGATTCCGTTCCTCTGGATTTTGATCCCAATAACTTTTGATTGATTTCAATCATTTGAATGTGATAATTTAACGGTCACGTTTGTCTCTGTTAGGGATTAAACACTCGACAGGCAATCAAAACGCCACACAGGAAGGCTGAAGGTCTCCAGGCGGTACTGATACCATGCTGTCTTGAGCTTTAGAGCTGCAGTCACTACAAACGCCGCCGCATCCTTTAGACCTAAGTAATGTTGAACCCTCTTTACTCTTTATAAAAGTAACTCCCAACACTCTCATGTCAATCTGGTTTGATTTTTGGCTTATTAATCGTATAGTGTTTGGGTTAGCAGCAGCAGATTTTTGGAATGACCACTGTTCACAGGACCCAGTGTTCGACCAGGCAAGCTGGACCGGCCCAGCACGAGAGAAAAGACTCTGACTGTGGAGGCCATGCTAGCCCGGCTTGGACATGAGGAGGAACGTGGCTCGCGACCAGCCTCAATCAGATACTGCTGTGTCCACAGCTGAGCCTCCAGCTGTGTGGAAATGTCCGTGTGAGCGGTCATCGCTCCTGATGAGCAGGTGGCGCCTTGGGCGGTCGCCTCTGTCACCGCTGCATGAATGTATGTGAGTGGGTGAACGCTGGCTTGTGCTGTAAAGCTCTGATGAAAGGATGCCTTTCTGGTCTGCTTGATCACTCACAGAGATGTTTGATTTTTGGACTCAGTTGATAGTGATAATGTCTGAGCTCAGTTTGGACCTAAAAAAATCTATTGGATTGGCCAGTCAGCTTGCAAGGAATCAAAAGGTGATATCAAATATTTCCTGCTCCAAATCATTATCATATTGACCTTTAAATATCCGCTATTGCTCTAAATCAGCTTTTCTTTTGCTTGGGGAACAACGGCAAGCCTGAAACCATTTTGCACTCCGGGTGGCAGCGGTTGTTGAACAGATTCTGTTATGCGGCGCCTCTAACCGCTGCTTAACCATGTGGCTGGCTGAATTTCATTTGACCTTCATTTTCATAAGTTCTCTCCTCAGAGTAATCATATTTGCATGCGGGTGCATGTTTGGACAACCACTGAGAGAACCTGGCAGATTACTGAGTGACTGACTGCAGTTAGGGTCCGACTAGGGAATAGCTTGAACAGCGGAGGAAATGTATTCAGTCGTGGGCTTTTCTTTGATGATTAGCATATTTCCACGAGCGCAAATAAAGGTTGACATTAAACCTGACATCCAGAACTTATCACTTTCAATTTCCTCAACCGTTGGTCCCGTTTAGTCCATAGTTTTTGCATATGAATTTACTCGAGGAGATCTATCTTTTTAAGATAATGTTTTACTTTAATAGTTCATATTTGACTCACAAGGGGGAGCTTTTTTCATGAAAAACACTGTTTTCTGGAAAAAACTCAAAAACTATACATGGATCGTTTTCAAATTTTAGACCCACATAGACCTTAGTGAGTTTATCTGCAAACCTTTTTGGGCCATAAATTCTCAAGCATTGGTTCGACTTTGTCCAAATTTGGTGCATATGAATTGACTCAAGGAGTTATATCTTGTATATATATATCACATTTTACTCAAATGGTCCGTTTTATCTCTTTATTTACAAAAAATACAGTTGAAATAACTTCATATTTAATTTTGGGGGTTCATTAAGTGGGATTTCTTGTACAACAAAGAGGTTGGTGACTTTCTGGGGATATGCCCTTTATGTCAGGGAGGAAAGAGTATGTAGTCGTTAAAGGTGTAGTCGTTACAAAATGCATATTGACCGAGCCACAAAGAGGTCCGGAGGAGTGGGGAGGCTTCAGTCACTGACACTGAGACCAGCAGCGTCCCTGGACAGAAACAGATGACCTGCTGTGGCGACCCTGAAAGGGAACAGCCAAAATAAAATAAAAGGAGAAGACAAATGACATGGCACCTGTTCTTTATTATCACATGCAGTTATATTGTACCATATAATGAAGTGAGTTCTCTTCATTTGACCCATCCCCGAGGAGCAGTGAGCCGCCCCTGTGTAAGAGGTGCCCCGCCAGTAAATTGGAATTCAGTGTCTTGCTCATAGACACACTATGTCATGTAGGAGTAGAACCAGGGATCAGTGCAGTGATCTATCCACTGACCTCCCTGTAAGTGGACAGCCTCTGTTACCACCTGAGCCACGCTGGCATGAATATGTGAAAATTAGCCATCCCCTCATCGGAGTCCGGACACTGGTGGTGGTGGCTAATGACTCTGCTGAGACTGATGAATGATAAAGTTGATATATCTGTGAGAACTGGGCAGATGTGAGAAGGTGGAGGGTAGGTTAACCAGCAGCATAAAAGATGAATGGAGAGGATCATAAATAACCCTGTGGAGTCTAAGGTCAGGCTAGGGTTAGTTTTACGGTTCTAAAATATGGATTTAGAATTGCCATAGATATACCGCATTAAATATTGTTCAACACGCCAAAGTTTGGTTTCATTTTTTGCAGCACTAAATAACTTCTATGACCTGTCAGGTGATTCTCACTTTATAAATACATTGAACCACAAAAACATGGAGGATTAGGGTCAGGGAACATGCCGGTGGGATTTTAGGATACAAGAGGTTAAAAAGACTGTAGCTGATGATGATAGGCTAGTGATGAAGATATCTATAGATGCCCATGGATGTATTTGTGACTGAGCGTGCATGAAAAGTGTGGCTGACGGAGAGGAGTGAGAAATAAACTGACCATTGCGTCAGGGGAAAGTTGTCCTGACGGACACTTGAAGCCTGAGCTTAATTTCTTCTACTTTTTTAATACCTGAATTCTTAAATCCTTTGTGTTTTATCCAGAGTGTCTAAGAATAATGAAAACAAAATAAATGCATCATAAGGATGATGACTTATGAGTTTTAAATTACAAAGGGGACGTTGGGACAGTTAACTGCTCAGTCCGGCTGCTAATCTACCCTGATTACTTCCTTTAAGAAATGCGTGTTCAACTTTGTTTATTTCACCGACCGGCAGGAAGTAGAAGTGATGGTGAAGACCCCTGGTGATGCCTAAATATGCTAAATTACCTTGCCTCGTTATTACAATCCACGAACAATTCTTTTTAGAAGATACTGACTTAGTTACTTAGTGGACTGAATCCGTTTTTTATCCTGAGGAGAAAACTCAGACACACCTCTGTATTGAAAGGATCCGGTTGAGGCGGCTCGCCCATTTCATTAAGACGCCTCTAGAGCGCCTCCCTGCTGGAGGTTTTCCGGGCATGACCGAATGACCCACTGGGACTAGACCCAGAACACACTGCTAGGGTTACATATCTCTTCTAGACTGGATAACTCCTCAGGAGTCCCCCAGAATGAGCTGGAGAGTATTTCTGGCCAGAGGGACATCTAAATAAATTGAAGCAGAAGGCTGGTTGGCTGGATGAACAGAGGACGGATGGATGGATGGACGGATGAATGGGTGGACGGACAGATGGTTGGATAAATGGATGGATGGATGGATGAATGGATGGATGGGCAGATGGTTGGATAAATGGATGGATGGATGGATGAATGGGTTATAGTAGCATTGCCAAGAAGTTCCGTTAACTTTATGTTTAATTTTTGATCAAATTCTGGTGGCCCTTCTTTGTGGGTAATTGGAAATATATGCGTTAGAGATCAGAGTAACAAAATAAATTCAAATATACAAGGTATAAGTTCAGATTCAAATTCAGACAGAACGGCTAGGTACTACACACAGGAAGTGATTATGGCTGTCCCTGTGTGTCAATCAATAGCAGCGCGACTTTGTCTGTCTGCAAAAATATCCAAACATGTTTTTCTCATTCTGTAAATGCTTTTTTTTTCCACTTATGTTACTTTGTTTTCCAAAAACTTGTTTTTACTCCCTTTGATAAAAGTGTTTCACCTTTTAAATTTTCAAATTAATTTAATACATTTTTGATTAATTCATGTCCAACATCTGTCTGTTATTCACTTCTGGGCCACCATAATTAAAACATGAGGTTTATTTCTTGCAAGGTTGTCCTTGATTTAACGTAATCATATTGTTCTATAGTGTTGATTCAACATGAAACCAACACTTTGCATTAATGTGACCTTTGGCATTGACCTTGTCCAGAAAATAAAATAAATGTTTTCTCATCATTCAAGTACTTCAATTCATTATTCAAAGTTTTGTCCAGTCTTCTTTGGAGAAAATAAAGGGCTTCTGTCTGGAGCATTTACTACCATAATTGTTATGTTAAAATGTCCTATTTAATATTGATGGCCTAATAGCTATTATTATGTGTCTATTACATGGTTAGAGCCCCCTCCGTTCTTCTCATTTAAAGCAGACACGAAAACAGATAAAGCTGATTTGCATTACCAAGATAAATAAACCACGTTACGCTCGCCGTCATCATTTTGAACTTGTCAAAATACGAGGTTTGAAATGTCCCTCGCGGACTGCAAGAATAAAAATAAAGGGAAATTCCTCATCATTAAAGCCAAATGTTTGTGTCTAATGTTTTCCAGGCCAGCGGCAGGTGACTGAAGAAATGCCGGTCCTAGGCGCCCTAGTACATCACCACAGGGACCATGGCGAGTCATTGGCCAATGAGAAGAGAGAGGTCCTCCCATGGCTCCTCCTGCCTTGCTAGATGGTCGGCGTCCTCCTTGATGTTCCTATGGTTGCCGTGGGTGTTGCTATGGCTGCCGGGGCCCACCCAAGCTGAGCAAGTGGGTGGCGGCGGACACGGCGGGAAGCCATTCCACAGTTCCCTGTCGTCCCCCTCTTCCTCCTCATCCTCCTCCTCTTCGCCGTCAAGCTCTTCAACGTGGGGCTTCAGCACGAGGCAGAGCGGAGGGCAGCTGGACTGGCTGCTGTCGGAGAAGGGACCTTTCCACAGATGTCCCGAGTACACGGAGTTCAGAGAGAGGTTCCAGCAGGGGTTTTCTACCAGATACAAGATTTACAGGTGAGGCGGCTCAGCAACTTTGTTTGTTTGTGCGAGTCAGAGAACAGGAAACAGGAAATGATCGTGTAGAGCAGCCTCCTCTGCTTGTCCTTTAACTTATATTTAATATAAAGAGATAAGCGTGTTAAGGGAAACAACATTGAAAGAAAAGTTGTGGAATGAAGTGTAATCTCTATTGAAGGCCAAAAAAAAAAAAAAAAAAAAAAATTATAAAATGGTTCAAAAATGTGGTTCTCCTTTTATCCAGAACTGCACATCCCAAATTCAAAGCCATTATTCTCTCCTGTCCTCACACTGAAGTCATGCATTTTTTGTTATCAGGGTCTTTGATAAATTGTGTTTTATTATCCTCTACTGAAGGGGACATTTTGTTCTGCTCGGACCGTAATAACAAAGGTACGGAATTGTTGAAAAATAATCAACCACAGTTTGTTTACCTATTTAAATGTTCAGCTCTTCGGAGTGAAAACAAAATGCAACATAATTGTAGTTAGTAATGCAAAAAGTTTTTTCTCCTACTTAATATTCAAAACATACAAAAGAGGTGGAAATCGGGACGGGGTCTAATACTTATTCACAGAGCTATACAGTGATATTGGGTTTTTTGATTTATAACTTTGATGGGGTTTCGGGGGTTATATGCTGTTTCATATAATGTTTTAATCAATAATTTCCCACCCGCCATCTTCATAGTCCTAATCAGGGTCTCTGTCAGAACATCATCAGGAACTTGTTAATTCAAAGCGTGCACAAAGGCAAATCTCTCCGTATGACTCTTTGATGCTGAGTTTCCAATGTACAGAAAAGATTGGTATGAAAGCTTACATAACCGAGCAGAATAGATATGAAAAACTACGAGCCCACTCTGCTCAAATAAAAGAAAAGGACTCAGTCTCGACACTATGATTTTGTTGCAGACAAGCAAATACAGGAGGTTAATATGGTGATGAAGATCTTCTGTTCCTCAATATATTTTTTTCAATAACGTTGCCTTACAATTCAATGAGGCCTCTCCATATGAGGACATGTAATGAAAAGATGTTCCCTGGGAGTTTATTATCAAACACACAGGTCCTCTGGACTGGAATCCACTGAATGGCTGGAAATCTAATTCAAGCGCCAGTGTTATGATTTGTTTAAGGCTGCAGCACCTCATTGTGTGTTTGCAGCATACAGTGTCTATTGCCTTCATTGTAGTAAGAAGCTCCTTGAAAGCTGAAGGAGGAACGAGACGTGAAACCAGTCTGTAGCTGCTGCCCCCTAGAGAAACAATACCCTCATCCTCGAGAAAATTATGCTAAATCTTAACAGCAGTTTTCAGATTCTGAATTATATCTGCCATCTGTTTCAGATGTAACATCAATGATGCCAAGTTTAATGTATTTACATTTAGTTACAGAGAAAAGACCATGATTTTTCTTCTTTCCATAGTCATTTACAAATGTAAGTGAAATTACTGACATTAACTGTGTCTAATATGATCAATATGTAGCTTTTTATGTAGCCATTTTTCCCTACCAAACATTTAATATGTATCTAATTTGAACATAAATCGCATTCATTCACAATAATCTGTACGTTTACAACCAAACACTAACTCTGAGAGAATTAAAGATCTTTTACTATAATACTTAAACCGTAATAGATGGTCATTTCTATCTACAAGGACGGGTGCAGCAGAAGCTGCTCTACAGGAAACACCTTAATGCATTGAACTACGTGAGAAAAAAAGGGTTTTCAAAGTGCTGGACTGCATCTAAATTTGGACTGGGAAATACATGTTACTTAAACCAATATAACACACTCTGTGACTCACCTCAGAGTCTTGTCTGTCTTCTGCCATCGAGACTGAAGACACAGGGAAGAGGACGTTTGACGAGTTCGGAAGCTAATTGTTCTTGTTGATTCTCCAAGGATGACGTCCTTCCTTTGAGCATCCTTTGCTGTTTTATGGCCAATAACAGCATCCTGAAAATAAGAATCAAATCGAAATACTTTAAACTGATGTAAGAGATGTCGCCTTCAGAGGAGGTAGGGCTTCGCTGTCCTCTGGCCTCCACACAGACAGCCTTTCTTCTTGCCTCCCCTTCTCAAGGGGAAAGGCTGTCTGTGTCTCGATTCAATAATGAATCTTTTCCAAAGAAGAAAGAAAAATTATTTTATAAATTGGACTGTTAGTTCAATCAGTCATTCTTTTTAAATTATGATTTTCCTCTTGTCTCTCAAAAACAGAGGACCATCCTCCTCGGCCTTTATGGAGCAGCCATGTTTCGCAGCATTTAAAAATGAGATCAAATATAATAACATAAGAAACATAACAATAAGTCGTCTGGATTAGTGATGTCACAATGTGGCTATTGCCGCCTTTGTCCCTTTGAGGGTCGAACTTGGCGCTCATTGGGCTGAACAGAGACGCTTAAGTGGAAGGTACAGGAGAAAACCGGCTACAGTGTATTTGAGAGATACTCCGAGAGTTTGTTTGGAGTTGTCGCTAGATTTAGAGGTCGGCAATAACTCAGACATGGAGGAATCCGCATGAATATTTCCTTAATCTAGGTTCATATTTTAACACAAGTGTTGGAGAAAAGCCCAACAAAAGTAACAACACCTACCCTTGTGCATATTCACACCCTTTACCCGGCTCATTTAAACGTGATGCAGCGCTCGAGACGTCGCACTAAGGGAATCTTGTTGAGCTGGAAAGATTTCATAAATAACGCCTAAACACAAACGCAGGGTTCAAATCCTGACTGAGGCTGGAGGTGAATTAAAGGATGGTGATTTAGCCATTAAAATCAATTTTTGAAAAAGTTATAAGTATCACACATTGTTAGATTTTAGCATTAGTGATTGTACGGAGGGTGAAATTATGGTACTTCTTGCAACGCTTCTCCCTCTCCCCCAAACCCTGCCCATGAGCGATTACAAGAGAGGGAAGGATGTATAGTTTTAGTTAGCACTTTACTGAAAGTGTTTCGTCAATAAAGTATGATATGAACAAGATGGAACTCCTAGAGTCAATTCATATAGAACAAATATGAAAAACAACAGATCAATGGTTGAGAAATGATGTCCCAAAAAGTTTTGGAAATAAAGCTCCATCTAGTGTCAAAGATATACAACCAACTTTCCCAAAACCACCCCAGTTCTTCCCAGCATTAAGGTAAATGTGACTTTTTAAATTTGAAAATGATCCATATTATGGTTCTTGAGTTATCGAATTAACACAAAGGATCTGTGCCGGCGACTTTTCGGGGATATAAATACACTTCACTTGACTTAATGTATTTGACAGGACCCAGACCGAAGCGTTAAGATGTTAAAAGCTTTATTCACCTCTTCCTTAAAGTCAAAGCATGGATGTTTTCTGGTTTTGAACATTGTTGGAATCAATGTGAATAATTTAGGTAAACAACTCAGACAAATAAAGTTTTAATTGTTTGGAGACGTTTGAACGTTGAAATCTTACATAGTGTACCTTTAAAGGTTGACTACAACGGGATCAAAGAGAATCATAGATGTTCTTTGTGTGGGAGATGAAAGTAGGAGCTCTAAATGCTCTCAGTGTAAAACAGAGAAGAAACAAGCTTTTGTTTAATGTGAGGGGCCGACGCAGAATCAAGAGATGGACCTGGTGTCGGCACTGAATCTGACGGATTGAGACTTCTTCTCGCCGATTCCTGTTAATAGCTGAAAGAACATAACAGTGGTACAAATTCTGATATGAAAACTAGGCCTATGGTTTCTTCTTTGTATATCCCCAAAAAACCCTCAACCCCCCCTGCATTGTACAAGTAATCCTCTGATTCAACTCCTAAAATTGAATATGTGTAATGTCCGAAAAACAGTGTTTTTCATAAAAAGAGCCCCCCCTTGTGACCTACACCTATTTAAGTAAATTATACAAGATAGATCTCTTCGACACGATTCTTTTGCACCAAATTTAGACAAATTCGACCAACTGTTGAGAAATTATGACCCAAGCACTTTCAGAGATAAAACTCCCCCTATGTAAAAAAATATACTAGAGACCTGTTCCGAAATCAATCCAGTTGTTGGATTGAACCCTCACACAACACAAAGGATCAGGCAGTGCAAGAGTGGACGCCATGGTGATTCAATATAATCCCCGACTTTTCGGCTCTATAAATACAGCAGAGGTTTATTATTGTCATCAAAACCAGAAAAGACCCAGGTGTCACTTTACTTTACACTTTACTTTATAGAGCTTACAAAATGATTCCTGTTTTTCTTAAAATTTTATAAAATGTCAAGTATTACAGTGTGGCAGCTGTAAAACGATTTATATAACATAAAAATGACTCATGTTATGAGTTGATGTCTTTGTATCTTGTGATAATGGGGGAAAAAGCTGCCATGGTGAAGGTTCGCACTCCATTAAGGGGCTTATAGCGAACACCTCAAACGTCCAAAGCAGCCAAAAACCTTTTTTCTTGTCTGCAGCAATAATGCCTGCTAGTAAAAAGGCTGAAACTCAAACTGGGTTTCTATTTCAGGATTAAGTCCTGTCTTTCATTTGAATCCAAAAAGGGACCGTTTGCTGCTACTTTTATGTCGGTCTTGGACTATGGTGATGTTTTGTACATGCGTGCCTCTTCTCAGAGCTTACATGATCTTGATACTGTCTATCATGGGTCTCTGAGGTTCAAGACCAACTGCAGAACTCTAATAAAATTAGTAGTTAGGGCCTACGGATTAATCTGGTAAAGCGACTGATTAGAGAAGATCAAACTGTGAGATATCTACTTTATAATCGAGTCTTAGTCTTAGGTTCCTGTCAAACTTTTCTTCTTATTACAAAACTATACCTACGCTGTCGTCCTCGACAGGAAGGGTATATCCCTGAAGTCCCCAATCCCCTCAATAGGACAAGCCCTGCCCTGATTGAACTCCTCAAACTAAATACGAAGTTATGTCCGAAAAACAGCGCTTTTCGTAAAGAAAACTCTTCGGGAGAAAAATATGAACTTTTGGAGTAAAATATGATAAATAAAATGGATCTTCTTGATTCGGTTTGGCCTAAAATGGAACAACAATTAGGAGTCAATGGCTGAAGAAAGTCTTATTCATATATCAGCTCCCCCTACTGAGTAAAATATAAACTATTAGAGTAAAACCTACGACGTAAATAAAAGATAGATCTACTCCAGTCCATTCATTTGTTTTCAAATTTGGACTGTTGATAGATGATGGGCTGAATACTTTTGAAGCTAAAGCGCCCCCTTATCTCAGAAATATAAAACTGATCGATGTGGTTTTCCTGAGACAGGTCCCTCTAGTGAGTAAAATATTGACTATTATAGTAGAACACAGTATATACATGATAAATCTCCTCCATTTGATTGACATACATCAAATTTGGACAACATTGGACAAATTCTTGAGAATTTATGGCCCAAACACTTTTGGTGATAAAGCTCTTTCTAGTGTCAAAACTCCCCAACCCAACCTTCCCAAAATCATCCAGTTCTTTCTCACACTAAGGTCTATGTAGGTATAAAATTTCAAATTAGATCCATGAAATATTTTTTCGGTTATTCCCAGAAAACAGTGTTTTTCATAAAAAAAATCTCTTAAGATATTAAGAGATCTGCTAAAGTCGACCATATGCACTAAATTTGCACTAAGTAGAACCAATGGTTAGGAAGTTATATCAGATAAACAATTTTTCCTAAAAAGCTCCCCCTTGTGAGTAAAATATTAACTATTAGAGTAAATCAAAATATATACAGGATTGATCTCCTTTCGTCTAATAATATGCAAGAAGTTCAGACAAAATCGTACTAATGGTTGAGAAGTCTTCAGTTAGCCTGAAGATTTTGCACATAAAGCCCCCCTACTGTCAGAGATATACAACCGAATTTTCCCAAAAACATTCCAATTCTTCCTCGCACTACGGCCTATGTGGGTATAAAATTTGAAAATGATCAATGTATTAGTTTTTGAGTTACTCGCGCTAACATGAAGGATGAACATGAACGCTGCGGCAGCGGATGCAGCGGCGATGATGACTCCTTAATATCCCCGACATTTCTGGGATATAATTAAAGTCACCCGAGCACATGAAGAAAAATCGTTGAGGCCCGGTTCCAAGTTTTCCAAATTCTTATGGTTGAAACTGGTTCGTGTGTACGTCCTCCACCGCCTCTTGAGGCTTTTTTTTTTTTGACAAATACAAACTTTGCTTTCTCGCTCTGCCTCAGCTACAATCAAATCAAAGTGAGAACTTCTAGATGGAGGGGAGGGTTAGAGTGAGATGACAGGTTAAGATTTGGAGACATAAATGGGACATATGATTGCAGGAAGCTTTTAGTTATCGTCGAAAAGGCAACTTGACGAATTCCTCCAAATGTGTTGTCTTCTTGTCTTTAGTTTTGTTCACATACTTTGTGTTTCAACCACATACAGCCAGAAGCCAAAAACATTTTTATGTGTGGGTGTGTCTGCGTCTGTCCTCAGTCATCAATCTCACATGCTGGTCTCATGCTCTCTGTACGCCTTTTGCTTTTCTCAAATGCATGCAGCCTCTATGCCAGAATCTTTTTCTTAAGAAAGAAATTAAGTTTTGATTGTTTTATTATGTTATTATGTGGTATTTATTTTAAAAGATCAAAGTGGAGCAGGGTGGACCCTAACTCAGCCAACACTGGGTGAAAACCAGTGTACACCATGGACAGGCGTACGGTTCATCACAGGGGTGACAAGTGTCTTCTTTTCCACCAAAGCAGACGTACTTGAACAAAGTCAATACATGATACTGGCAATAGAGCCATGCCATTATGTTGCAGAAGCACTAGGGCTATGGAAACGGTTCAAAGAGGCACTCGAGTCATATCATTACTTTACAGAGACACTAGAGCCATGCCATTATGTTGCAGAAGCACTAGAACAATGCAAATGTGTCAAAGAGGCGCTTGAGTCATGTCATTAACCATTGAGGCACTAGATTCATATCATTACACCAAAGGGGCACTAAAAACATGTCATTATGTTGCATAAACGCCAGAACATGTTTGCAGAGACATTAAAGCCACATCATAATGCCACAGAGGCACTAGAACACTGTTATGGCATTACAGACGCACTAGAGTCATTTCATTACACCACTGAGGCACTAGAGCCATGTCATTATATGGCAGACGCTTTATAACTACATCCTAATGCCACAGAGGCGCTAGAGCCTTGTAATAACATTGCAGAGGCACTAGCACCACATCTTATCGTTGCAGAGGCACTAAAGCCATCTCATTATGTTGCATATGTGCCAGTGCATGTAATTTACAGAGGCATTCGAGCCATATCCTAATGCCACAGAGGCACTACAGCATTGTAATGACATTACCAGGGCACTAGAGGCATGTCATTATGTTTCATACGAGCCAGAGCATGTCATTTACAGAGGCATTCGAGCCACACCCTAATGTCACAGAGGCACTAGAGCACTCTAAGGAAATTACAGAAGTACTAGAGCCACATTAATCGGTTATTACATTGTAACCACTGACAGGTGAACTCCAACTAACAATGGCACCTGTTGGTAGGTTGGATATACAGAAGCAGTGAAAAGGAGTATAGTTAAAGGATCTGTGCAACTTCGACAATGATTGTGATGGCTAGACAACTGGGTCAGAGCATCTCCAGAACTGGAGGTCTTATTGGGTGTTCCCAGTCTGTAATGACCAGTACCTCCCAAAAGGTGTAAGGAGGGACAACCTGTGAACCGGTGACAGGATATTGTTCTGATTCCACATTGGCACCAGGTTTCCAGGCCATAATTCAGTTCTTTGACTGTGGAAAAGCAAACTGGTTCCAAATTTGGCACAAGCTCTAACCCCACCCTGGCACTTCCTTAGTGAATAAAGTAAAGAATACTTACTTGTACTTTTATAAGAGTCTTTTTTTTTAGACAAGTACCTGTTTGTGAACTTTTTTCCACCTCTACACGCTGCCGTGAGGCATGTGCCATAGAGCGAGCCTTTCAGATGGGTGCATATCCCAGAGGCCCACTGGCAGGCTCAGTCTTTGAATGTTACAGAATTTGAAGCCCATTTCTTAAATCCTGAGTACGGCCATGTTCTCATTGCTGAAGGTCATTGAGTTCATCATTCACAACAACCAATTTTTGAGCTGTTGGGCTCATTATAATGCCAGACAGAAAAGTTTCTTTTTATTCCAAGGGAAAAACAGAATTAATCATGAATCAATGATTTGAAAAAGATCTACCCTGGTTCTCCCAGAAGATTCACACTGCCCTCCTTTGAGTAAAAATAAAATACTAAAGAACGAAAATATCCAACGCTTTTCTGACCTCTCAAAATGTTCATTCCTCAACAGAAAAGTGAAAACTAGAATTAAAAAATGTGAGGCTGGTCAACTGAGGGTTCCGGGACATGAGAACTATTAAAATGACTTGTTTTCTTACGGCGCAGTATTTGAACTTTCAAACCGCTGCCACGTTTACTGGATGTTTTCACTTCGTGAACATGTCATCAGTGACATCATCAATTTAAATCATGAAAGTTAGGCCTCTGCGCCCAGATGTTCTGGATCTGTTGGTGGACGGAACAGAGCAACACTGATTGGAACGCGTCTCCACTGATCTGTCTTCTAAGTGATACTGCACATAGATTCCTCGGTTATCTCACCAACTGTTAGTCATTAGCATAACATGATTAGCATTATGCTAACATGATGATCAAATAGATAGTCAAGTAATGTCTGAGAGACACGCCTTGACCGTTAGCCTATTTTCTCCATTCATCCATCTCTTACATGTTGCCTGCATGTGCATCTCCATCACTGCCCAGTCCTCTCAGGTCCATCAACCTCTTATTTGATCAGTCTCAGCCAAGTCATCAGCCATCACCACCAGTATTCAAACTTCAATGGGCATATACTGGACCATGGTGCTGCTCAGGGCGAATACACTTCATTTACAGTCTCCGTGAAGAGTCTGAGCCCCAAATGCTGTCTGACAGACTAATTGATCATATAACATCTCTTGTAATATTCTTTTTCACTAAATTCTCTGTCTCTCATTATTAAAATGAACACACTAACTCCAGAACACACGCCCGTGAGACCGTATGTTCTGATTTAGATTGTAGAATAGCTTCTATGATTTATTCAAATCTGAGCTGTTTGGTTGTCTTATGAGTTCATTCATGACCCTCTGGCCATCGTACTACTCCTTTTTCATTATCAATGAAACAAAACGGATCCCAATGAAAACTCCTGATGAGTGTTTATTTTAAAGTGTGGTGTCATGATGGTAACTGAGTGGCAGGTGAAAGTGTTCTTGTGTACCCTGTCAGAAGTCTCAGCCTTCCTTTCTTCCAGTGACACGATGACAGACGCCTCTGTCTGTTTGGATGCCAAATTATTTCACTCATCAGAGGATGAGGCTGTGAAACCGAGGCAAGCCTTCATTCTTTATCTAATCAATTCGCGACACAGTCATGTGTAATAGTTTACTGTTGTGTCAGATGTGTCTCATCTCTCCACCTCGCTGTCAGCGGTTCACGGCTGCTCTTTGTGGATCCATTTTACAAGCGGAATATCTTGAATTGTTATTTCCTTTGATTTGATTGAGACGTCGGCTGTGACATATGACAGCGATGCATTTGTGTTTTTTTAATTAACTTATTTTTTTAGCTGGAACAGAATTCCTCTAGAGAATTCCAAAGATTGTCTAGATTCGAATTCATAAAATAGAGACAGCGGCTGAGGATAAGGCTGGATGCTGACAATGAGGGCTTCAAGGAAACACAGCCAAGCCAAAACTGTATTTGCTTTTATCACAACCAAACAGCAAACAAATATTTTGCCCTAGAAACCTTGGAATAGGATCGTTGTGGGTCAATTTGTGTGTTTTTCTGCAATTTGAACTCCAGTAGCTCTTCTGTGGGATCAGATAGTTTGGGCTAAACATAGACATAGGATTGGAAGGTTGGTCCACAAATACATTTTATCGTGTTGTAGCATTTATGACTGTCAACATTAACTTATTAATTGGTTTTTATGAATGGATTTTTGAGACGTGGCTACAGCTCTATCAAAGCTACGCAAAACAGTTTGAGTATATTGGCACTCGCCGTGACCTTGACCACGTTACCCAGAACATTAACAGTCACCTCGTGTGGAAGAAATGTGCCTGGCAGGGGAGAGAGCACTCACGCGGTTAATCCCTGATTGAACTACGCCAACCCCAACACTTAACCGCTTATCGCTGCTAGGAGTCTGGTCTTCATTATGTCTTTGCTTAACATAAGTATGATCCTCAATTTATCAAAGAACAAAATTGTGCAGCAACATCCTATTTAACATCTTCTTTCGTTGGCCCTTTTAGACCCCTTTTCCACCAAAATGAAGCTGGTGCTAGTTTGCTGCTGGTGCTAGCGCCATTCCTTTTTTGGTTCAGCTCGCGCACCACCTAAGAACCTGTTTGCTATTACATTGGCAAGGAGCCAAGTGAGAGCCCCGCCATTAAGTCACTGTGTAAAATCAGTACGTAGCCGTCTGTCGATCCAGCAACGGTTGCATCATACTCAAGCACAACAACGAAGCTGGAGGAACTCATGGCCTCATGCAAGTGCTCTTCCTGGCTTTAAAAGCCTACTACGAGATCCAGAGCCGAAAAAAACACAAACATTTGTTATTAATTTTCAAATAAAAAAGTAAAAAATATTATTTCTAGTTAATCGGATGAAACTTGCTCGGCTGTTTTAAAAATGTCGGTTCTGTGTTTGCGCCGGTCCTGTTGGTCACAATTACCCCGCCCCCAGCCCCTTACGTTATAGGTTCTTGGCTCTAGACAAGCAGTGGTGCTTATCTGGCACCAGTTTTGAGAGCCAGGAGCTGCTGCAAGTCAGGCTCTGGGTCCGAACTAGCCCTGCAACCAGTTTGGTGGAAAAGGGGTATCACCGAGCAAGTATTTGGTCATCCTCTCTGCCACTTCAACCCAAAAATTGAAAAGTCTTCCAGCGTTTGGTGTGTTCCTCGAGGCTACTCTACCAACTTTTTTAAAGGGCAGAACAAGCTTTCTCTGGGGAGATATAAAGGGCTTTTTCTAAGCCAACGCAAATAATAATAATAAAATGTGAATAATAGCTGCTTATATACAAACAAAATGATCTATTACAATTGTTCAAAGAGATACCCCTGACACACTGCAGCTTTAATGTTATAGTTCACATATGAGCTGCAATGTTCTCTCTAATACAGATTCTTGTACAGTACATACAGCAGTTAAACGACCTCTAACCTATTTTCAATTGTCAGAAAATAATAAGTTGAGATAATATTTAAAGTTTCCAGGCTTACAGAGCCTGGATATTTAAGTTTGTTCCCTTTTTATGGAGGCAGACTGAAAGATCTACATGAACTCATATTCGTGCAGTTTCTTTTTCCATATAACTTTGTCTCTGACCCCAAGCCTGTCCTTGTGAGTAAGTTTGGAGAACTTCCCAAAATACTGAACCCTTAAGATATAATTGTATCTTTGCCCTTGCCACTGGTTTCCAGAAATATATGATGCAAGATTGTATTCTATCACAGAAACTGGCCTCTGTGTGCAATAATGAAATTTTTCATCAGTGTGAATTCTCAATGGAGTAATAAAGGACGTCATTACATTCACATTTTCCAATATCTGATCAATTATGGTGGAGTGCAAGATGAAGACAATAGGTGTATCACGGCAGAACCGTCAAGATTAGTCTCCTAGTGTCACCATTAGATGGCATTTACTATTATATGATCTGTCCCAGAAAGTTGTTACTTTGCATCTGATGGTGATGGAGAGAGAGACCAGAGCTGGATTAGAAGATGATGAAGTCCCAGAGCAGAGAGAAAGATGGACTCTGGCCTCTGTATCTGAGTGTACTCCTGTGACCTTAGCGCTGCTAATATCTGATTATCATTAAGGCAAGTAAGCACCAGCAGGCTTTTTCTCTGCATTCAATTTTCAGAGAGCATGAGTAAAATTGGCTGCTCTCATTAGCGCTTAATAAGGGGTAATGGAGATGAGGATACGTGTTAGCCACATCTTCCTGGGCTTTTCGTACAGATCCTTTAATATCGTCATTACATGAGTAACATCAGCCGCTTCAGTCCAGAATGAGGGGAACAAATACTACCAGCTCGGCCAAAATCACTTTTAGGTGTGCGGGTAATCACCTCCTAGCCAGAGATGAATGGATTCCTGATTAATTTACAAAAAAATTATTCCAAAGACAGACAAATATGACAGTATAATAACCAAAAATACAACCAAAGGAAAATAAAGACAGCAGTCCGTTGGACAATTATTTTAATGCACCTGACCAGCTGGTTAGATGAACAGAAACCAACTGAATTACAAATGTAAATTTACAACGACTAGAATTTCAGAGGTTACTAAGTTCACAGAATACCTTCATGAAACGATTAATGGCTATCATACTGGTTCTGTCAGTTTCTACCTAGAATCCATAAAGCTACGTTACAAATACGTTACAACCAATTCTATACATGTTATTTGCTATTATATTTACCATACTGTTTGCTAGCATTTGCCCCAAAAAAGAATATTATACCGAGGGTTGTTACTGGTATATTTTCCTGTGCTTTTTAAAATCTTCCGTAGTAAAGAGTGGAGGCTGGTTGCAAATATTTTCTGAAGAGAGAGAAAGAGAGAGAGAACGAGAGAGAATATTTAAAGTTTGACTTCTAGATGTGATTGGTTAAAGGAAAAAAGTTTTAGGTTGTGATTGGATAAGAGGAAATGAGCTGGTGAAGCCATAAGATAGCAGGACATTGCTTGTGATATTGCGGACATGCACACACTCACTGCTAAGATTCTTTCGGCGTTTGACCAGGTGTTTCATCAGGTCAGACATGTTGCCCCCGGCAACTTTGCATTTTGCATGACACACATTGCAGCGAGTGTCGTCTGCCTCCGGTTTGGAATGAGTAGACACACATCCAAGGCTGAAGATGCCGTCTCGGTGCAAGTGATGTTTAGCCCGCCGTTTGAAAAAAGTTGCATGCATCTTCATCCAAAAGGCCAAACTGCCTAAACCTCAGAAGTATTTCACAACTATCGTTAAGCTCAGAGCTAATCGCCATGGCAGCAGATCACAGGAGAGACTGGATCTAAGAGTTCCTCACATAAATACTGAAATGGGGAAGACTAGTATCCGATGCTACTGGGCTGAACAGCACAGATTGAATTGAGTCTTTCACCTTAACCACTTCAGATGTCGATAAATTCTACCTTTACTGACAAAATGTATCTGTTTTAACAAGAGGCTATTTTTGTGTATGTGGGGGGGTTGATTATACAATGCAGGGGATTAGGCATGTTAATCCTTCCAGGGTTATGATGCTTCCAGAGTTAGGGTTCTTCCAGGGTTAGGGTGCTTCCGGGGTTAGGGTGCTTCCGGGGTTAGGGTGCTTCCAGTGTCTGGGTGTCCTTGCATTTAGTTAAGGGTTTTTTGCTGTATAGGTATGAGAAAGTTGACCTTACCAACTTAACATGAACTTGCCAAAGATCTCGTTCCCCCTGCTTTGTTCTCCTCTGTCTCTGTCCGTCCATCCCACACCTGTCTGCCATCTCCCTCTGAATCAATCTCAGTCTGCTTCTTACCAGGTAAGCCCACTCCAAGACAGTCAACCACTCAAACTGTCCTCTGACAGGACAGTTGGGGCAATCTGAAGCTGTATTTCAATGATCTGAAAATCTAAATTCCAAAAAGTTTTGCCGTTAATCAAGGGGTGCATAAAAAAAGTTTGAGAATAACTGTTATATATGATGTTAGTCGGTTACCCAGCTACACTATCAGGTAGCAAAACCAATTGATTGAAGCTGTAATCTGGTATTACCAACATGATTTGCATGAATCATTAAGAGTTTGATCCCTGGGGCTAATTCACTAAATCTATTCATAATGTGACGTTCAACACTGTTTCCAATCCAATCAAACTTAACATCATCTCACGCATGAAGAATGAAGGGTCTGTTGTGGCTGGATTGGGAAGTAGAAGATGACAGCCCTGTTGGGAATAATTACCCCATCATCAGTCTGACATGACAAACATGTCAAGCAGTTGCAATACAAGCAGAGGCGAGGGCTCTGCCACATTTCCTTCTTATGGGGAGCCTGGCAAAGATTGGCTGTTGATGAGGCACAAGATGTGGATAGGGACGGGTGGGGAGGTTCTGAGTTTGTCCTGCGGTCCACAACATCAGAGGCAGACAGGGCTTAGCGAAGACAGAGCAGCGGGGCAGAAACAGGCCTTTTGCTCTGTGATGGAATCAGTCAAGAGGCATAGCAGGAAACCCTTTGGCACCGCCTAGGAGTGTGTTTGTCTCTGTGTTTAGGGGTTTGTGTTCTGCCTGGCAAACGCAGATCCCAGTAATTTACATAACACAAATTTGAGTCCCGCACTGCTCTGCCACATACATCCATACAAAAGGGTTTGAGCAGCCCGCATTTCCTGTTAACATTTGTATTTCATAAAGGGAGGAAACACAAGCACACATTGTCAATGCTCTTTAACACCAGCTGTGTTCAAAAAGCCAGAGAGACGGAGAGGTGGGGCCAAAAAGACTAAGCAAGAGAGAAGTATTTATACATATAATAAACGAGGGCAGATGGTATCTTTGCACAATTTAAAAATACTTCAATCGTAATGATTGCAGGTTCTACAGACATGTCTGTTAAAAGGGAGCCTCTCAATCATATACCCTCACATTATCTGCAGTTAAACGCCACTTTTATTCATTCTGGCTGAAGATTCCGGATCAGCTATTTACGTGAGATGTCATGTAAAACACTCTGGTGTTTTCATGAACTGTAGAGAGCTGTTAATGGATGGTTTGGACTTTCAGACAGACTGAAGGAATTTACATCTGGCTACCGTCGGCAAAATTGGAAGAAGGATGATTTTTGAGATGAGTGGCAGCAGCAGGTGGGGAATCAAAGAAAGAAGGTGTTTAGGAGTGAGCTTGTCAGACGAACAAAAATTATAGTAAAATTGGAGAAACATATGATAATGGGGGAAATGTCTGATTTGCTGTGAGGGTGAGGGAAAAAGGAATATATTGGTGCAAGATGCAGTCAGATAAAGTTGTATAAAAGGCAGTCAGTCATCCAGTATGCGGCACGTTCTTTGGTCCATCCATCCATCCATCCATCCACTATCTTCCACACCAAGAGTTGGTGGTGTTGGCCAAGCAGAGTCGCCCTCCCCAGCAATAGCCACCTATTTCAATAGCCTCCTGTGGCTCAGGGGGATCCTGAGCCACATTCCCAAACCAGTTGAGTTAAAGTGTCCCGGCAGCGAATTCCAGCTTTACCTCCCAATTCCACAAACTTGGAAAACTTTCAAGCAAAGATACACACGGGGTAATCAGTTGCTCAAACTACCGCATCCTGATCCTTTTAACCTGAAGGAGCAGCAGCTCCACTCCGAGCTCCTTCCAGATGTCCGAGCTCTGTACATTGTATCTAAGGCTGAGCCCAGCCATCTAACGAAGGAAGCTCAGCAGCATGGAACATGACGTTTAGAACTTAGATCGACTAGTAAATCTTGGGACTCAGCTTTCCTTTAAACACATAGTGTTGTGACATAGTGATAATCTGTTGGTTGAGGCAACAACTCACCCCTAGCCTGTAGGGGGCAATGTAAAAAAAAAAAGAAACACGCAAGTTCTAGTTTTGACAGCTCAATAACGTTTGGAGACATGTCACATTTGGGACTTTGCTGAATCAGCACAGCTTCTTCTACGGATTGATCTTCGTCTGTGTCAGACGTGAACGTTCAAGATCACTAGATCGGAAATATTACTTTGAGCCAGAGACTTTAAGACTCAATACATCTTTCCTCACAAAGGAGGTAGATCTGCATGGATGTCATTATGTCAGTTTTATTCATGTAAAGAAAAAGAAGAAAATCACGCCCTCTTCAACAAAAAGCATCCATTTCGGCTTTTTGAGATACAGTCGGAGAGACAGAATAACAAACACAGGCTTAACATAACCTCCTGGCAGAAGTAAAATCATGAAAAGAGCAACAACAATAGACATTTCTGATCAAGTTCATGAGAAAAACTTCAGTTTTGTCGTTGATTCTGAATACACCAAAGAAGTCAACCAAAGAAGTAGAGCTACATCAAGGACTAAATTATTGAATCAACCTTTTGCACTCAGGGAGAAAGCCTTAATGAGTGATGTTATACCTTTTTAAAATCTGCCCAGCGATGCCTCTTTGAAATAATGCATCTAAGCAAGTGAAAAGGGACGACACCTTGTCCTTTGAAAGGAAATTTGCCAAATGGACGCGAGGCTCCACGAGAGCGAGACTTTCGCGTTAACCTTTCATAAATACTCCTGAGCATCGAAATGAGGTTTGCCTATTAAAACTGTTATCCAAAAGGTATGAGTGTCAAAACAAAACAGTCTAGAAAGAGAAGCTGAGAGCAGGAGGAGTTGTGTGGGTGTGAGCATGCATGTATGAATCTGAATGCTTTTCCAATTGGCTTCCATCCAAAGTGAGATGAATGTCCAGCTGAGTTATTAACAGTTATTCAGCTCAGCTCAACAATCCTACCATTTCAAAGTTTCATCACTCTGTCAATCATTTGTTTGCTCATCTTTGATGTTTCTGTCTGTATAATTGCTCTTCAAAAACACAATTGTATTGTGTTCAAAGGAGACACCACATACCCCAAATAGTCTGGGATATTATGAAATCATCGCCACCGCAGATTATCTGTGTTAGCGCAATAACTCAAAAACTTCATCATGGTCAAATTTTAGATCCACATAGACCTTAGTGTGAGGAAAAAAATGGAGTTATTTGGGGAGTTCTGTTGTGTATTTCTGACAGTAGGGGGAGGTTTATTGGTCTAATTTAGTCCAAAGCCAATGTATATGATTGGACTCGGGGAGAGATATCTATTATACATTGTGTTTAACTGCAATATTACATATTTTACTCACTAGGAGGAGCTTTTTATGAAAAAAATGCTGTGGACATAATTTTACAATTAATTTGTGGAGTTCAATCAGGGAGATTGCTTGTGCAACGCAGTGGATTGGGGACTTTTGGGGCTATGCCCTTGATGTTAACAGCATAGATCTAGTATAGAGACGTACTATCAGAAGATGGAGGGGCAGTCCAGCTTATGTGGTTGAACATCTGTTCAGGATACCTTTATTACTTCCATTGATTATTGATCATTTCCAATTCACGATACTTTCCAACTGTCTGCAGGGTAGTTACTTTTCAGATGATTATTTCCTGTTCAGGTAGAACCATGTACAGTATATCCAAATGAGTTGATGTCTGAATGTTTGTTAACCCTAAACTGAAGAATTTATTGTTTCTTTTATTGTTTCAAGAAAATTCCCCCGTTTAAGCTTTAATAGTTATTCTATAACCGTCTTGAATTCTTTGAGAAATTTCTCAAAGCTGAAAACAGGCTGAACAGATGAACAGTTGAAGTTTTAGAAATTGGTGGCTCTCATCGGATAGTAAAGCTGTAAACTATGATCTTATATATTAAAAACCACAACAGCAAAAAATTGTTAAAATCAACCCCCTCAAGCAACAATGGTACTAAATACAAAAATAACACTTTTCTTTTGACATTCATCAATAAAACAGTAATACTAATTAAAAAATCCTAAAAAATATATAAACATTGAGTAATTTTTTGACATTACAGGCACATTTGCACGCATGCTGCTTTCATACTTGGGCTGAAGCTTTTCAAGAGTGTGATATTGGTCATTTTACTCAAGTAAATGGTCTGCCCGGAGAGGAGGTTTCTAGATGTGGTGAGAGAGGACAGAGATTTGGTTGGAGTGACAAAGAATGATAAGGAGGATAAGGCAAAATGGGAATAGATTATCGGTCCCTCAGGTAAACAGCCTGAGGAAGAAGAAGACTCAAGTAAATAAGTCTGAATACATCAGGGTGCCTTACTTTGGAGGTTTTCTGAGTATGTCCAACTGGGAGCCCAAGGACCGACTGGAAGGATCACATATCTCATCTGGACAAGGAACACCAGGGGATTTCTAGCAGTGCTAGCGAGAGCAATGTAGGGAGTAACGTGCTTCGGCTACTGCCAATGGGTTTAGGATTCACAGAATAAAATGAATGGATGTATGCATGGACATCATGCATCTACATTTACAATGCACGGAGCCTAGCAAGAAGGGGCACACGTTGTACGAATGGGTGAAAGCAGTTTCCCAGCTCTCAGCAGGACCTACTTCCAAATGCGGAGGTTTATTTTACCAGTTCTCTGAGAAAAATCAGACCACACACTCATACATACACGTGTCCAACATACGTATAAACCCTCGGCCTCCTGCTGTGTGCGAGAAAAGTGGAAAGATGCAGAGAAAATCCACTCAGAGCTTCACAAGAGGCCATGAAACAGAAAGAGCTTCTTTATCACGAAAGATTACGATAGATGATGAGATGGGCTACTAAAACAATCCTCAAAGGGACCCCCTCCTCCTCCCCCACACACTGTAACATACAACAGAGCATTACCCAGTCTCTCCCAGTGACCTCTCTCCCAGCATGTATCTCAGACGGATAGAAGAGCAGAGTTGATTAGCAGAAGGAATCAGCCTGTTGGATCAGTGGAGCTTTGAGGGATTTGTTGAACGCTTTACTTGCATTCACCTCCAATCAGACTTTCAAAATGTGACTCCTTTGTATGTTTGTCAGTCTTAACAATCTCACTAAAACCCCTAGATTTTGTCACAAGTGGGGATCAGATTAAATGGATTCTCCTTCTTTGCACCCTGTGGTTTAATCTGAAGAGGTTCACTTACCACATAGATAGCCGATAGGACTCGGAGTAAAAGCATTCATCACCTTAACTTTCTCGTGTCTCCTGGTCTTTTGTAGGAGGTGACATCAGACAGAAACACGAACAATGAGATGAGTATTTGCTGATTCTGCAGACACCGATATTATGACAACCTTGCACTCCAGATGAACCGATACAACATCGGATGTTTTGCCAGAACACCTTCAGCAGCACGAAGCACCCTTTGAGCGGTGGGTGGGATGTGTTTTTTGGCTCCTCCTGCCACTTGCCCCAGTGCCCACTGTGCGCTTTCGCTGTGCTGGTTGGTGGGGCTTCCTGGGCCCCGGGCCTATTTGTAGTAATTTGGTACCCCTGGTACTGTGGCTTCTACTTCCTGGATATTCTCGCGGCCTGGGGGGGGGGGCTATCTGGCATCTGTTGGACCCTGATGGGGGTTTCCCTTTGCACTGGTGAGGGTCCGGTTGCATGATCCCTGCCGACCACATCAGTAACCACTACCATCCAACATTCAGTGACAATTGTGGCCACCAGTGGGTGCTGAACCAGTGTTTGCGGCCATGTCCTCTCATCCTTGTCTATCTTGTTTTGTGTCTTGTTTTTTTTTTTGCACAGTTTTTCAAACGCTCTTTGATGAGAAATAGGTATTAGCTCCAAATGAAACATGTTAGTCTATTCTTTCAAAGAAAGCAGGTGACGGTCACTTGCACAGATATAACCCTTTTCTGTTGCAAGACCAAAATTCATGTGTTTCATTATTTTTAAGAATGTTTTTAGCACTCTTGGCATAAACCACAAATATACATGCAGATAGATGAAAATGATCCATTAAATAATTTTCAAGCCATGTTTGTAAAAGCGTAAAATGCTCGCCCTAGTGGGTAAAATATGAACTATTTGAGTAAAACACACTATAAACAGGATAGATCTCCTCAAGTTGATTTCTAAGCACCAAATTCCCACCCAGCACCAAAGACTTGACCATATACATACATACATTTATATATATTTTTAATGGCTGCTACACTTCAAATCCATACTTATCTTTAGTCACGTGGGATCACTTTAAGAGTCTGCCAATAAAAGTTGTTGATTTGGACAAACTCAATGTGTGTGGTATCATGATGGTTGTGGACCCTCTGGAACAAAATCTAGAGCACTGAACCCGAGAGCGCAGCAGACTTCAAAAACACTGAATAATTCCAGGTTTAAAAGTACCTTGAAAACTAGGTGCTGGTGAAATGTTGGCAGGACAGAAGCAGCGTTCGGCTCATAAATGCGGGCCGTGCGTCCGCGTGAAGGGCTGGAGCTGGTAGTTTGAATCCGAGGGGATTTCCGTAATGATTTTCACATTGAGGAAAAACAAGACAGTACATGCATGAAAAACATGAGGCAGAGCTGAAGTGGAACAATGACGTCTAAGAAGAGATGCATTTTTATTTTGCCTGTGGAAAAGGCAAGGCAAATTTTCTTTATGTATTCAGTATTTTGGATTTTAATTTTGGCACTTTTAACACTTCAAGGGTGAAGCCTGTCTATCAATATCCAACACAATCTCATCCAAAGGAGTTTTTCACAAAAGCAGATGAACTTCCTTATTTTGGTGTGTCATATTCTAACAGGCACGTATTCGATAAGACTTGCCTACATTACATTTGGCAACCAATCAATGACGAACACCAATGACTCCGACGTGGGACTAGACACCTTTCGGCCATATTTAAATGATCGTAAATCCAAGGTGTATATTCATTTAGGGTGTGTCTAACTCCATTACTCCTGTTTTACGGATCAAAAGCACCAAATACGGCTTAAGATGCAAAGGGTTTTACTCAGTCACTTTGTTATTAATGAGTGTTTTGGATGTATCGTAAATAAAACCTATCAAAGAGTCAGCCTCCATTCTCTTTAAAAGCCAGGCTTGACTGTTCCAGTGCCTTTGCTATTTAAACAGACCCACTTGTCTGGATGAGGAACACACATATGGTCCTTGGCCGGTTTACCCTTTACCTCCAATGTCTCCCAGTCCTCTGTCCCATGCATGCGAGTACATTCTGTTCCCTGATATTCATATATACTTACTATACTTATACTTTTAGCACTTTGAGATTTGATCCAAATGTAAAGTGCGTTATGAATTAAATGTATTATTATTATTATTACTTAATATGTAACCAGGTGAAGTCCAATTGGTACAAAGTCATCCAAAAGTGACCTGGAAAAGAGAGCAGCATGCAAGTCTCTATATTTATATCTCCGAAATTCTACAATTGTTTCTTTGTTTTAACGCGATAACTCAAAAACTTTATCACGGATCCTTTTCCAATTTTAGACCCATATAGACCTTTGTACTAGAAAGAGCTGGATTGTTTGGGGGTACAGATAGGAGGTATATTTTTGACACTGGGGACGGCTTTTTCTCCATAATTGTCAGGCCATATTTCTCATGTGAATCGACTAAAGTAGATCTATCTTGTACGTAATGTATTTTACTTTAAAAGCTCATATTTCTACTCACCAGGGGGAACGTTTTATGAAAGACAGTTTTTCGTATGTAGCTTCCTACAATTATAACAAAGGGGATTTTAACCCTGGCTGTCCGGGACGACAGCGTAGGTCTAGTTTTTTAGCTGAAGAGGAGGCGGGATTCTGTGTACCCTGGTGTAATAGGTCTGATTTTGTGTGTGGACTGTCTGCAGATCAGGGCAGTTCTTTTTTTTATTATAGAGGATGGGTAATCTTTCAAAAAGTCAATCACTATAACACCTGCCATGATGCCTAGGCTCCAGCAAGTTGACAAATGCATTTCTGCTTCCTTTTATGCTCAAGGGTTATTATTTAAATAACCTGACATACGAACAAGATTTAATATCAGAGTTGTGTGCTCTTCTAAACATCCAAGAGGTCAGACACTGTCCAGGTTCATACAGTGAAACTGTTTGTAGTTAAGCATCAGTCTGTGCTTCACCATCTCTGCAGGGTTAACTGTTAGCAGTTTGAATATGGAGGATCCACGTGCATCTGACATCTAAAATAGTCATAAGACGCTGCAGTAAAGTGGTTTAATGGCCAGAATCCAGCAAACATTATCCTTAAACCAGAAAAGGGTCAAAACCATGAACCAGTTTGTACAAGCTAACAGTTCAAGGTAGCAGGCAGTGTAAATGCAAATAGCAGGCAAATTATTTGCTGCAAGAATAATCAAAAAGCCAAAAGCAAACAATCCGCTTATCAGAGACAAAAAATGATTAGAAGATATCTTGGTGAATAAATACAAAATGATAGGATGACAGCCGCTGGAACATGAGTACAGAGGATAGAGACGCACTGACTGAGTAAAGAGAGTAAGGAGAACAAGGACTACATGTGAGACAGGTAGTCAATCAGAGGAAGAAGGGCAGCTGAGGGCACTAAAGAGACAAGAGACATCAGAGAGGGACGAGCATTAAGGAAGACAAATATACTAAACCAGGACAGGAGGTATGTAGAGCTAAAAATATGAGTAAAATAGATCGCACTGACATGAAGTGTGAACCAGGAGATGAGATATAAACTTTCAAATTAAGAGAAGAAAAATCCATTCTCTGCAGCAGGATATTCTGTTCCAGGTATCAGCAGGCGAGTTTCAGGGTACATGCCGGACAATTCACAAGTTCATCACAGGGTTGATCCCTACGTTCACGCTGAAGGACATTTTAAGGTGTGGGAGGAGCCGAGGGAACCGGAGAAACTCAATGCAAACATGGGGAGACAATCCAAACTCAACACAGGCGCCTTGTCCCAATTTTCGCACGTGTGCCCCTCAATTGTGCGCTCCCGGTAAGGAGTGAAAAACCGTAGGATGTCCAAATTCTCTAGTTTTGTTCTCCAGGGGTGCTCAGTAGCACCTTTTACGCGCCATTAATGCATCCTTCAGACCCAAGGCTATTACCCAGAATCTCTGGTCTTTCGTGGCGTCATAAATTGCTAACCAATGCCGGCAGTTCAGACAGGCAATCCGGGAGGAGCGACATCTCACATCTGACGAGAACTTCTTGTGTAAAATGAAAATGATTTTGTTCAGACATTGACGTCCATGAAGTTGTGGCCGTGTTGTTTTACCAGCTTAACTAATGCTAAATTAACGGTATTGAGTGTTTGTTCGCCCAGATGCTAAAACAAATATCTTATATTACAGTAAAAAGAGATGTTTAATGTCAGCATTCTTGCACACAAACATTTTCCTTTAGGGACCGACCAGATGACATTTGATTTCATTTAGTTCGGGGCAGCAGGAGTACCGCCAACAGTGCAGCGGATATGGCCAGCAGCATGTTTCGTCTCATAGGTGATCCAATCAGAAGTGCAGTAGGTACCTGTCCCAATTCTGTGCTTTAATACTTCATTCCCTTAAAAGCACTTACGGCCCTAAATGCACATTTACTCTACGTCGCAGAAGTGCGCACCTCGACGAAGACCTTTGGGCATAGTGCGAGAATTAGGACAAGACGATAGAGGCACCAGGGCCAGAGGTGGATTGGAACCCACGCAGCCGTTTTGCTTACTGTGCCACCATACTACAGGAAACCGTATAACAAAATCCAAAAAATGACAATGAACCTTTAGATTAGGCTACAATAAATGCCTAAACCATGACAAATATGAGACTAAAAACGCCTACAATTGGCCCATAGATGCTCTTTTAATTAGACTAAAAATACAACATTTCTGATTTTAGTCCATGTTATAGACTATAGTCGTTTTCTGCTGCTTCAAAACAGCAATATACCAACCAGACCACACCTCATTTAAAACCGACGGGTGCAAAAACCATCAATGCTGGCTGTAAAAACCACAACTTTTGTCACTGCTGCACTGTTTTCCACTTGGTGCCAGACAGAACATAAACACTTTATGTGTTGGTGTCTCCAGTTTGTCAGATGGCGTGTGGGGAAGTTTAAATACCAATCAACGTCATTTAGGGGGGATTTGATGGGACTTATTTTAAGAGAGAACACAACTCCCTCCTGACGTGTCCAAGTGATATTATTGTTGGCAGTGCAAAGAAAAGCTGATCTCGTTCGGTTTTATTCAGAGCAGCAGCTACCAACAACACATTTTTCATTCTTTTAGTTTGTATTAGAGACCTAAAAATAGAAATAAATTGTGCCTGGCTTCCAGCTCGACTAGTTTGCCAGTCACCCTACATTTTCGCAGGAAATTGCATGTCCAGTGGCAGACAGACGTGAACGGTGGAAGCTGGGTTTAAAGGGGACCAATCTAAATGCAGATGGTCTTATTTTCTAGCCATTACATTGTGCAATTAACATTTAGTCCATGATGATATGGTGGATCAAAAACGCCAGTCTATTACTGCTGCATGATAAAAGCATGGTGGCTTAGTGTTTAAAACTGCCTCACAGAGCAAAGGGTTCAAATCCTTATGATATCCTGGGGAGCATTAAAAACTTGTTTGAATCAAAAGTAACTGAGCTTTCTTTTTTAGTTTACACCTTTGATTTCCTGCCCAACTGTTTGGGTCAGTCAGTACTCTCTGTTCTTGCCAATACTTTTTCTTTACTGTCCTGATATGCCTGCAATGAAATATTGGAACAATAGTATCATTAAACCATTCAACCTTTATTTTCTTTATCGTTGTTCCAGTTGGCAGTGGTAACATTCTTAAGTCTACTCTCTCCCTTGTTTACGTTTTCTCTTTCATCCTACCGAGATGTGAAGAAAAAAAATCTTTTCCCAACTGGTGTCGTGGAGAGTTCCAATTGTAACATCGCTGTTTTACTTTAAGACGCGATCGTTGTACACTGTCTCCTCGTTCAGGCCCCACTGAAGGAATTTGACAAATCGGACTACAATTGCGTGGTCTGAACAGAGGAAATATCACCATGACCAGGATGAATGAGAATTAACATAAAAAGTAAAAACTCGAGTGCAGTTCTGTGTAACTGTATGTTTTCAGTCTTTTCTACCGGCATCAACTTTTTATGCCGAAGTCAGACGCAAGGGTTAGCCTGTACTTCCCAACCACCCATGATTTCCCCACATTCACCAGTCGTTCCTCTTTAGACCACTTTAGGTACTAACCACTGTAGACTGGGACTGCACAACAAGACTTACAGGTTCTGTCGATGATCCAACCCAGTAAACTAGCCATCACAACTTGGTCATCTTTTCATTTCCCTGCTCCCAACACCAACTTCAGGACAAAATGCTCACATATTCCAGCCAATGACAGTTACCTGGACTGTTTTATCTAACACCCTTCAAGTCTGCTTCTCCACTCAAACACCTTTACAACACAAGCCAGCTCTCATCCACAGGCTACCACCTTCTCAGGAGCGATAACCATTTACGCCTTCATTCACACACCAATCTTACAACAATCAAAAACAACTTGAGACACTTTGACATTTAGACTGTAAGGACCTGGGATCGATCCTCAACCTTCCAGTAAGTGGTGTACTCTGCTCCCTCCCCCATCGCTATAAGATGACAAATGTCGCTCTGACCTCTTCAGACCTTTGGCCAATCATTAGACTGCTAAATGGAAAGAGGTTTTATTCATGCAGATAAACTCAATTTGATATTAAGGCAAGATAAGGTTATAAGCCATCTTTCTTCTTGAGCTACGCCTGAAACAAGCATGTGGTCTGCTTTTATGCAGTACCGCAGAACTTAACATTGCTCTCCCTCTCCCTCTCATGCATGGCCCTAAATGATAGCAGAAAGCACGGATTGGCTCCATTGTGTTTGCCCTCTTAAGGCTTATCCTTCACTTCCATGATCCAAATACAAATCTGTGTGTGTGGAATAAACTCCAGGGGAAAAAGCGGAAACCAAGTGCTTACCTGGCAACCAGCAGTTTGACAACAGACCAAAGAATTTCCAGACAGCAAAAGAGCGAGGCGGATGATTGGTTAAGTGCAGTTGCTAATATTACCTGGAGAAGAGGGTGAGAGACGGGATAGCTAAACGAAGGGCAGAAAGTACAGGCAGGAAGGGAATTAAGAAGAAAAAAATCAGACTGAATGGACTGAGATAAAAAGAAGCCCGGGGTAAGGGCTGTGTGCGCGTCCTGTTCAGTTTGAGAACAGAGGACATATTGACCATGTGGATAAGAGCAGACGGTGCCCAGGTTTTGCTAAGAACCGGTTATTTCTACCACGTTGTGTTGTTTGGCAGCGAGCCAAATGTTTAGCGGCAAAATAATGGACAGGAGCGAAACCGCTACAGTGCAGACTTTTTAAGGCTTTAAAGATTGTGCAAGATGCACTTCCTGGCACAGTGTGGTCCTCTGACAGCAGAGCAACGCCTGCACTCAATCAATGATGATGATGATTCTACGAGGGCCATATGGGGATGTGATCAGAGTTGATTTCAGAGGATCCGTTTGGATCGTTTGAGTGAGAATAGCGAAAGAAATATATTGTGAATTATTTTGCATTGAATAAAACACAACCCTTCAAAAGTGGTCAATCCTTTATCACGATGAGGGTTTGTAAAATTTCAGTAATATTCAAAATACTCTAAATAGGAAATATGGATGCTGGTGTCTGAGACCAGGAAGATCCATGGTTCAAATCCCCACTGGAAGGCTGAGCCTAGATATTATCAATGATGATCTGATCTGAAATTATACCAGTGCTTGTATTTGTAGTAATAGATTAATAAGAAGCCATTCTAAGATCTGATAAGGCGATTAAACCAAGAAGTAGGCCAACTACTTGAAATAATAAGAGCTGCACCTCTGCTATCTGCCGGATACTGCTGAGCAACTGCCAGGAATCTGGACCAAATTTTATTTGTCATGGGGTCCTTGTCAAACTTGCTCCCCAGGGGATTCACAGGAAAAGCTCTCTGCTCTTCAGGGATGAATCCAAGGCAGTGAAATGATTCAACCCTTTAATGTCCTCACCAAGAAAAAAATCCTATGGAAAGAAAATCCTCTACATATTTCATCTCAGATACTCAACATTTGCCATAAAATAAATTCTTTATTGGACCTTTTTTTTTTTTTTTTTTTTTTTTAAATAGTTAAAAAGCTATTGCTCAAATTTAAATTAAGTTAGTTCAAGCTTTGAGTAAAGCATGTCTTTTTACCCTCATTAGACGTTTTTGGTTGTTTCAAGTTACACATACAGTGACATACACAGGTTCAGTCACAAGTTTCAGTCAGAAATAGTAACTCAAGATGTGTTCTACCAAACAGTTGAGCGGGGCATTAAAGGGTTAACAACGTTGCACAGGATAAAAGTGATAAGAGTATACATTACATATGACAAATAGCACATTTTAGATGTCTTTGGGTCTGTGACTGATCTTTGAAATAAATTTTAAAAAAACGGGCAGTGGAGATTCAACTCAGTTAATTTAGACCAAAGCCTAGCAAGAAATGTGCCAACCTGTAAGTGGTCCCATCAATCAATCAAGTTTAATTGACACATAAATTCACGTAAGGTACAATCACAGTGAAATATAAGTCCAGCCGCCGCCTGTCTACTGGAAGATCACTGCATTAATCAATACTGCCAACATCAGCCTCTAATAAGTGTCGTGTTAGTGAGAGCTTTGCGGCTCACTTAATCTTCACCCCATTCTAGTGTGCTGCATAGGGAGCGTAATTGGTCCTCATGCCACATGTGTGCACTTGTCTGTGTGCGGTGAGCCGGCGTGCATGCAAAATGGCATCACATCGGGATGCAATCGACAGTTCGCTCTGATAATAAGCACCACCGGATCTTTGTTTTAACACGTACTGATTCAATCATTTCATCCCAGCTGGAACAGAAACCCAGAAACCGACTCATTCGCTTTGATTTAGCAGAAATGTTCTGCAGGGAAAAGGCCTTCAGGGCAGCACAGTAGGAAATGAAAAAACCTGCATTTGTATTCCTGCTCCTCATGCACGCTCCCTTTTCATTAAGAGAGTCCATTTGAATCATAAATCCCGAGTTCCAGTCTCTATTCACAAAGTGGAGCGTTGGAATTGGGGGCGGTGGAGGTCATGAGGCGCAGACTGATGCATTGTTGTCTGTCTTCGTTTGTTTGAAACTGTCCTTATTAGATGATAAGTAAAGAGCTATGTCTGCTTCGCTTTTGTCGACAGGTTGAATTCTGTGGTTTTGAGGCAAATTAGATTTTCTGACCTGGTGTTCTCAAAAAGCACAGAGGTGGAAAAAGATTGAGACCAAAGAGAGGCACAAACGTAATGCACAAGATGTCAGGGTGGAAACAAATCCACTTCACTTTATTTAGATATCCAAACAGAATGACGTTATCTTTGCAGTAATTTGACCCTCCGGACACAATTTGCCTGAATCACCTTTGAAACATGTACCAAATAATTTAAAGGATATCATGCAGAAGTCAAAGCTTTCGAGTGAACTGTCTGCACCTCCGAGGTCAAACACCCGTAAAAGGAGAGAGGAGTAGAATAGTAGAAGATTCTCCTCCTTACCTCATTCAGTCATTTATACATTCATTGTCAGTAACCACTGATCCTGCTCATGGTCCTGACTTGAAAATAATGGGTGTCGGTAACTTTTTGGACTCCCTGTCCCTTCAAACTCAGAATGTTTCGTGTAACTGCGACTTGATTGCAAATTATGTAACTGATACTTATGAAGAAAAATGCAAACAATGTTAATCACTACAGATTCAAGAACATAAAATTTGCAAACTCAAACAAATTAATTGGAATTAGAAGAAAAAACGTAAATTTGCTTAGAATTGTATTTTCTTTATTTACTGATTGATTCTTTTTTACAAATTTTTTTTTTTTTATATCATTTATGAGAATTTCTTCTAATGAAGAAACTGTTGAGTACCAATAGCATTTGCTTTCTGTAGTGTTCAAAATAAAATTTACACAAATTGATTTTGCAAATAATTGTAATCACTGCTTAAAATGTAAAGTCCACAGAAACATTCACGCTTTAGCAGACAAATCTTAACTTTGATAAAATAAATAATCTCATCAAATAGCTGTATTCAATTTATCACATTAAGAATAATTCAATCTTATTAAAAATGATTTATATTAAAATAATTTCGGCTAAGATAATAATGACTTAATGCATTGCAGGTACTTCAATCTTCTTAGTTAATCGGTTACAACAAAGGTTTTGAGTATTCTCCAGTGTACATTTTTTTATTTTTGTGTTTCTGTTTTTGCTGATAGCGGGATCAAACTAAACCTGCTGGATGGATGATCATAAATCATCGTGAGCATCCATCGATCAAAGCAGCCCGAGCCACGACACCGTAACAGACGCACACATTTCAGTCGGGACAGAGACGTAGATGAAGTAGAGATGAATTTTTAACAACAGATGAACAGATGATTATTAGTCAGAAAATCTTGGGCGCTCAGACTCTTCAGGGAGATCGGGATAAAAGGGTATCCGTCCTCAGCTGCAGTAAGATTCAACCGTAGATCCTGTTTCTGATGGATCGATATGCACCTAATCTGAAGTAAATTGGACCAATGTTTGAGACATTATGACCCCAAAACATTTGGTGGTTAAGCTCCCCATAATGTCGGAAAGTCTCAACCAACCATTCCCAAAATGAATCCTGTTCTTCCTCACATTAAGTTCCATGTGTGTAAGATTTGAAAATGATCCGTGAAATGGTTTTGATAAAGATCTGGAGCAATGGAAACGGACGCGACGATGACGACCCCATTATATCCCCGACTTTTCAGGGACATAATTACTGAAAAAGCCAATGCTGATTCTAACGGAAAGGTGTCAGAAAACACAACCAGACTACCATGTGCACTTCACGTTTATTATGAGAAATTAAAATATTTGTGATTTAAGCAGGGTTGCATTATGAAAATAAAAAACAAAAACAAAGAAAAAGCCTCCATGAAACTTTCAACCACAGGTTGTTTGGTAACAAAATTTACACTGAAGTTTTTTTTTTTTCTTCAAGTATTCTGCTGTCCAGTGATAAACGTCTGAATAACATTATGAACCAACTTCTTTTTCTGGCTTAAGACTGGAAAGCTGTAGCGCTTATGGGAAATCGTGTTCACAATGAATATGGGACAGATAATATATAGCAGGTTTATTATAGATACTAGCTTTCTACACATATTGGGAAAATAACCAATAAGGCCCAGGCGGTGATAAAGAGAAAGGCAGACAAAGGAGCTGATCCTCGTATTCAAACATTTCCCAGTGAATATTTAACCAGTTGATTATTAAAGGTCTGGCCGCACAAAAGGCACGAGAGGGAAAAATTAGTATTATTCACATTCTCTCTTTCATGAATGATGCGCATTTGGAAGAACATATTTTTCTCTGCAGGAGCTTGAAGAGTTGGTATGTAACCACTGACACACAATCACCAGAACTATAAGAATGTTTATTTATTGTATTTTTCTTGTTTCCCTTTTTTTTTTCCTCCTTTTTTCTGGAGAAAAAAAAGAACGTTTAAAAAGTTTCTTACTGTGTGAAGTGGAGATACCTATGCACATCAATAAGTCATCTTCGCCTTGCAGGTGGAGGTATGAATAATTGAACTGCCCATAAAACCCTGCGCCTTTGCAGGAATGTAATACCGGAGAGTACGGCACACAGAAGCAGCCAGCGCATCTTAACAAATTAACACTGGCAGGGCACTTTTTTTATGTCAAAGACTTCCCAGATATTTCATCTCTGTATCTTTGAGTAATTATCCAGCCTGAGAAGGATTCAAATTGAAGCATTTGAAATGAATTCATTTTAATGCAGAATGGTTTCTCATTCCGAAGAGACACCTCATCTTTCTGTTGGGGACTCAAAACCTAAAAACCCAGTTTTTTACCTTTGAAGTGAAATAGGACAAATCCTATCATGTCCCTGACACCCTCATACACAAACACACACACAAACCCACACGCACAAACACTTGCACAAAAACACATATGCACACAAACATAAAATGCCAAAAACACACACGTTCATACAAAGACACATACGTACACACAAATGCATCCCTGAACACAAACGCACACATGCACACAAATACAACTATGCACACAAACCCCAACATGCATATACACACATGACACATTCACAGAAACGTACCATAAGCACCAATGCATATTCATACAAAGGCACTCAAACGCACACATGCACAGAAACACATGCACAGATACACATTTCTCACAAACTATACACACAAACGCACACATATACACAAACATGCAAATACACACATGCAAATACACACATGCACACAGACACACACATGCACACAGGGAGTTTAGGAGGGAGAGTGAGGCGTTCACCTCCTTGATTTCTCCAGGATGATACTAATGCACGGAGGCAGTCAGGTTGGCGAGCAGATTCAAAGCACGTCACTCATCCTTAGGGTTCACTTGTTGTTTTTTTCATGTCCCCCTCTGCAAAATGTGTTCAGAATTTCTTCCTCAAAGTCAGACTAAAACAAACTTTGGCACAGTTCACTTTCTTGTCTGTGTTTGATTGCTGGCAACATGTTACCAGAAGCATCCATCAAGGCTGATGATCAACTATGAGCTGGAGCTCCTCATCAAACGCTGTAAAACCAAGAGAAGCAGCAGGTTTCAAGGGAGTTCTTTGGTGGCCCGGATGGGTCACACAGATGCAAGGTCCATACGGGGAATAACAGCAGCAGATTAAACTAGTATTTAATCTGCTGCAGATTAACTGTATAAAGAAACACTTTATACACCCCCTGTGTAAATGGGGTTCATTGTAATTCATGTGCTTTGCCATGGAACATGAGGCTATTATGAAACTAAATACGCAGTAATGTTGATGTTAATTTTAAAGTGATAATTTCTGCACTCATTAAACTTTAAAACGTCAGTAAAGCTAATCACCTCAAAGATTGAGATTAAAACAGATGATTAATTCTAGCATTTTAAAGGTAATGGGGTCATTTCACGTCAGTATTCTAACATTGTAGTGATATTGTTTTTAAGTTAATTTCCATGATTGACAACAGCTATGATGGTTATTTGAAATATACTTCATCAATGAGGGTCTTCATTCTCGACCCTCATCATGAATGTTTCAACTCAGGAGCCGGCGCTGATGCCTCAAAAACTAACAATAGAGCTAAAAATACATCATCAACCCAAAACTTAAACTGCCTCCTCCCATTTTCTGCAGTCATGTCACACCACAGCGATGTCATCGACATTATACTGTATAAAGTGTTTCTAAATCCAACAGTATTCAGCTGAAGCAAGGAAATTTTCCGAAATAGCTGACAGACACTCAGCCCAGATACACCAGCCTCGTACGTTGGCAGGGGTGATGTCTTCTACAGATTTAGGACACATCATGCAAAATTTAATGACTTCCCCCTACATGAAATCAACTAAACCTGGATGGATGCGCACTCTAAGCCTATGGAATGAAACTTCTGTGCTTACATTAAAATAACATGGAATGGTTCATAAATCTGTGCGAGTGATCTATGATGCCGTCGATAAATCATCCTCATCCTCTCCTTCATGTCACGGCTGTCAGAATGCGATCGCTGTTCTGAGGGTCCCTTGCAGCCAGTTTCCGGTTAAATTCCCTTCAGGAGATTTATAATGACTGCTGGGACCAACTCAGACATCATTAACAAAATCATGCATTGGCCTCCACCCTCCATGTTGGCTGGAGGGTCTATTCCAGTGGGCTCTCAAAAGAGCAGAGGGAGTTTTAATGAATTTATGTCCCGAGATAAGAGAATGGTTCAGTTTTCGGTTTGACAGTTTGTTATCTGGGAACTTGGAGGTTCTAAAGACAGGGTCATTAGCCCCTAGCTGGCTCTCTATAACTTTTTGAGAACCTTTCCCCCTAATGAGTAAAATATGAATTATTAGAGTAAAATATCTTATAAGTAAAATATGATATAAACAAGAAATAGTTGATTAATATGCATCCCACTTGGACTAAATCAGAATAACAGATGTTTGTACGAAAAAACGTCACTTACCCTAACACCATTGATGAATACGTATGTGATGCATACAAGAATAGTTGAGAACAATGTCTGAGAAATTATGGTCTAAAAATCTTTGGTGAGAAAGCTCCCCCCGGTGTCAGAAATGTACAACAAACCATTCCCTAAATCAATCCAGTTCTTCCGCACACTAAAGTCTATGAAGGTATAAAATTTGACTGGTGGTGTCCCACCGGGTTCCAACCTTAGCCCCTTACTCTTTGGCATATGCATGCTGCCAGAGGGTTATATTAAAAACCGGTTAAGTCAGGTGGCACACATTTTTCCACTAGGAATACACTCAAAATGTTGTCAACCAAACGGTTGAGCAGGACATTAAAGAGTTTAACATGGAAATGTTGGGAAACATACAGCAGAAAATTAAAAATTAAATCGCTGTAGGTACTAACCACTGCAGACTGGGAACAACCTACAAGACCTGCTGTTTTGGACATGCTCTGATCCAGTTTTCTAGCCAGCAAATTTGGTCCTTTTCAAAATCAATGAGATCTTAATGCCGATTTCCCTGCTTCCAAAACATCAACAAAAAAAAATACAGCCATGGCAACAAGATCGCAAATGTTATGACTGATTGGTGGCTTGCATACGGGCTCATTTGTTGTAAATGAGCAAAAAAATGCAGAATCAAACAAAAAGTTTTGGCCTTTATTGACTACAACAGTAATTACAGTCAGGAGATCAATTATGCATGAAAGAGTTAGATCTGGACCAGGAGGCAGCAGCGCACATCCAACTTCACCTGTTACATCACCGGTTAAAGGTTAAAAATGTAATTAACTGCCTCAACTCTACCTTTTCATCCTTCCTGCTGGGGTTACCACATTCCTCTGAGCTTAATAAAGACACGCATCAGTTCCAGCATATGCCCCTCGTTGCTCTCGTGGCTCACGACTCGTTACCATGGAGGTCTGGTTTCACAAAGAAGCGTAAAGGTTATGAACTACCAACCACCAACTCCAGAGGTAGTCAAGACCTGCATGTGGGTCACTTCTTATTAAAAGGTGAGACTGAACCCGATTCAGGTTTTAACTCTTCAGGTCCTTTCACTTTCAGCACCACCTGACATCTCATGAGGACTGATAGCCTTAAGCACATCGCCGGTCATGTATTGTATAGCAGCAGTGGATTAAAGGAAACTGAGCTTGAAATTATAATCTTGTTCTATCAATCACTCTTCTCTCTCTCTCTCTTTGCATTTCTCCGTAAACCTCTAACGTATTTAGTGGTGCCGCAAAGACCATTTTCTGAGCATTCAAAGCTTATATTCACTATAATGTTACATCAATAGATGGATTAATGGATGTATCCCTATATTAAAAGGGAAATATGGCAATTTTGATTGAGAAGGAGGTTTTCACCCTGGAGCAGCTGATTGTCTTGCCGAGCAACGTCTAACATCATAGCCTTTAAACTGTTGACATACAACACTGACGTCCGCTCTTAATGAAGGATATGTAGCAAGTGTTGCTCATGTTTCTAATAATGATCTCTTAATCCACCCGTGTCATACGTAATGCCCCTTTATTTTTTATAAACCTTAGTATGTGGAAGAACTGGATTGATTTGGGGAAAGTTCAGTTGTACATTTCTGACACTGGAAGGATTTTTATCTCCAAAAGTTTTTGGGCTATAATTCTCAGCCGGTTGATCCGATATAGTCCAAAATCGGTGCATATGAATCGACTGGAGGTGATTTACTTTGTGTATGTCATGTTTCACTCTAAATCAATAGGGGAGCTTTGTCAATAAAAACTGTTTTTCAAAGATAATCAGGTGGATTACTTGTACAACGCAGGAGATTTGGGGATTTATCCTGTCTAGATATAGACATCGTCACCCACTCCTTCCTGGATCTCTTCTCTGCGGAAGACGGTGGAGAGTAATGCCGCCCATTACTCTCTCCCTCTGTCTGAACGCTAATAACATCCAGGTGTTATTTTCCAACTTGCTGCCACGGGGACCATCCACCAAATTTTTCTTCGCATATGCTCAGTTTTTCTTTTCGTTTTTTTTTTTCTATTAAAGAAAGAAAAGAAATCGCTACGCTTCACTGGAAGCAAGTGCCATAGCTGCAGGTGCAATCAGTGCTGTGCTAAAACCTTTTAATTAACACCATCTATCATCATTATCCAAATAGTCAGCCAACAGTCTCAGCGTTAACACTTAGAGAGGAAAGTGAGGAGGAAAAGTGAGGAGGAAAATAAATGCCATTCGGCTCCTCTTTCGCTTTTGGGCCCGCCGCCATCCGCTCTCCGTCCCCGTGCTCAGTCACTGTACAGCGGCTTACAAAACACATCAGTCTAAATCAGCTCCAGTTAATCGACGTGCAGCCACTGGCTGCCATCCTGTGACTCGCCGCACTAAATGTTAAGCTAAAACTAATGCCTGCTGATGCGTGCGATAGCTGCAGACTAATTGTTCTAGTTTGCAGCATTGAAATGAGATTGACCTTTTGGTTTTGGGAAATTTGTCATGCGACCGCTGCTGAGATTAGAATAGCTATATTTGCAGTTGTAACGGCTTTCAGTAGGTTTCACTTCACACCCTTTACAAAATACATTTAATTTTCTTGATTTCTTTTCTCATGTGGCTCTTGCAATGCTTTCCAAAAACCCAAAACATCCCACACGTAGTATTTAGGCGATGCAGCATGCATGTCGAGTTCACTTTGACCGAGTCGCTGATCTCGAGTGAGTTCAAAGATACATTTTAGTGATTGTAAAAAGGGGGCATCTATGATACCTAGAGTAGACGGTTGAGAGTATACTTTGCTATTATATGGTTGTGTTGCATTTTCATATCTAAATAGGATTGAGTAACTCATCGTTTGCCGTGACAACAAAAAACACAAAATCGCATCAAAATATTCTTTAGAAAATGAAGAATTCTGCGTATTAAGATTGAAAGCAAAAATGTATCTCATATTCATTCCTCTCTTACACCGATCAGCCTTCCAAGCAGGATCCGTTTAAATACGAGGGTTGGTCATGGTCTCTATTCCGTCAAAGGTTAGCAATGTAAACGCAGATTTTTTTTCTGTCAATAACTTTTTGTAATTAACTTTGCAAACCTTGAATAAAAACATCTCATAATAAAAACCAGAGCTCTACACTCAACATCATGAAACCTGCCGGCCTGAATGATGACTTTACCTAGATTAACACACACGCTCTGAATTGTGACCATACCTACACGCCAGGAACCTTGGTGACCTCAGGACACACCTACTGGAACCAATCCCACAGCACTTACTATTTATCTATTACTTTCATCTTAGCATACTTACTCTTTGATCATCTCATCCGCGACTTGTGACATCATGAGGCAACTTTGAAGCACCGAATATAAATTGCTGGAACTCAAACTATATCCTGCCCTCATACTCTTATTGCTCGGAAGAAGGCTCCAGAAGCCTAAACCAGCAAAAGTTGGAATAAAGGAGTTTAATATTTGAGGTATTGAGATCCATCTGCAGGGGTTGGAATTGTTTGTGCCACCATTTTTTTCCTATTTGAATAAAAACATTTCATAATAAACACCTATAAAGAGTAAAAAAAATAATTATCAATTGACCTTAAATAAATCAATCAACCATTGTATTAAAATAACTGAGTCACATTATTATATCCCTGAAAAGTGGGGGATTTATGGAATCATTTCATCCACTGCATCCATCGCAGAGCTTTCATGTTGGCACAATAACTCAACTGTTTCATGGATCATCTTCAAATTATATACCCACTTAGACCTAAGTGGAAGGAAGAACTGGATTGATTTTGGAAAAAGTCGGTTCTCTTTCCAACACTATGGAGCTTTATCTCCAAAAGGTACAAAGTTTGAACCATTGGTAGGGGGAGCTTTTCGATAAAAAACAGTTTTCAGAAATAAACTCTGTAACGTTGGTCCAATTTATGAATGAATGAATTAGCTTGAGGAGACTTAACTTACATATTTAGTATTTTACCTCAATAATTCAGATTTCACTCACTAAGGGGGGCTTTATTTTGTGGACACATTCCAGACAGAACCAACAGTAAATTTGAGGAGTTTAATCCGGGGGATTTCTTTTATTATGCAGGGTATTCAGGACTCGGCGATATACCCTTGCTGACGGGAACAACAACATGCCCCAGAGCCTAGTTTTTGTTGTTTTGTAAGAGTAGATGGGTTTTCATCACCTCTCTTCCACCTCAACATGAAAAACCCTGTAGAAACAGTGTCTAGTTTATCAACTCAGGCTATTGTACAAACAAAGTGACCTGCTAACTCTTATTCCCAGCTAGTTATTCAAAACACATTTATGAATATTAAATATTCCACTTTTAATTTTACACATTGCACCTTTAATATTGGAAGTAATAGTTTTAGGGCCAGCCCTATACTCAGTAGGTAGAGTGATCATAGACTCAGTGGTAGGTTGGTGGTTCAATCCCTGGACCCTGTAGTCTACATTTTAATACTGTGTGATCACTCCTAATGTGCAGATGGAGCCTTGCCTTGCATGGTGGCCACTATTTGTGAATGGCTGAATGCAGATCTATCTAAAACACTCTGATGATCAGATGAGGCAGCGGTTCTATGTGTACAATTCCATTTTCCATTTTACAAAATGTACTAATTTAACATTATCATTGAATACAAGATACTTATTGTAGCTTCAAAAATAGTTATACATCTCTCTATAAGAATTATGCCTTCTACTCCCTGATTGGCCCCGTTTTCAACTGAGAGCCCACAGTAGGCAGAGTTTATGTATGGCTACAAATTGTACTGTGAAAGCGGCCAGGCTACAGTCACTAATTGGTGCATAATGTGAGAATGAACCTCCTAATGAAGCATAAGTTTGACCACATGCTCTCGGCGCCATTCCTTCCGAGAAACAGTTTGTGCTAAATGTCTCCATATCTTAGCTTTGCTCTGTAGACTAATGCGCAGTGACAAACTAATTCAACAATCAGCCGTCCTCACTGCTATGTTTGAACTACCAGATCCATACCCTGTATTACTAAGGGAACTGGATAATTGTATTCATCTGGTGTAATCACAATGCTGTCAGCAGTATAAGTATAGTATTGTTGGTAATAGTAAACTATTGATTATTATCGTGATCGTCATCACCATGTCCGCTGAATGATCCTGTTAACTTGACAACTAAAAAACTGTTTCATGGATGATTTTTAAATTGTATATCCCCAAAAAACAGATTATGTTCAGTTCTTCCTCGCACTATTAAACAATGGTCCGATTTAGTTGAAATTTGGCTCATATGAATCGAGTCGAGGAGATTTATCTTATATTCATCATAATTTACTCTAAAAGTTCATATTTTACTCACTAGGGGAAGATTTTTTAAATTTTTTAATTAATTTATTTTGTTTGCACATTTAATTTGGAGGATTATTTACAAAATAGGGAATTGGGCGCGTTTTGGTGATCCATTTTTGCTGTCGTAGATGACGGCATCAGCCTAGTTCTTTGAATTTACTTAGAAATCATATTTGGACTAACAATTTCAAGTCTTTTTTACAGTGCAGTCGTGAGAAAAACTAACGTATAGCAACAAATCGCCTTGAAGCTAAGTTGGGAGGATTTTACGTCATGTGAGAAAAAGGATCAAGCTCCACCTTTTAATATTACCTAATTTCCCAGTATGCAATAATATTGTCCTTATTAAACAGGACTGCGATGCAAAAAAACATTTCTGCATGCGTTATTTTTTTCTCATTTTGGGCAAGCGTTAAGGGCTTTCAATAAAATTCTTACAGCTCAGAGTTTGATGAGGTTGAGTCAATCAAACTTTATTATTATAGTACATTTTATACAGTTTGCAAGTGTTTTCAAGGAGCTTTAGACGTGGTTTATAATACCGGATGAAAAGGGAAATTGATGTATGACAGATATATACGATACAATGTGATTTACTCCAATTTAAGAGTTATTGGGCACAGAGTTTGACATTTGTGTCTCATTCACCGGCTCTTCAAGAACAGCAAATGTTTCTCAGCAACTCCTTCAGCTGTGGATCGCGTTGTGATGTTTTGCATAACTGTAGCTTTAGCTCATGCTAAAACATTGCGCCCGAGTGTGGAGACTTTCCTGCTGGAGCTCCTCCTGTAGTGTTGGACTTATTTTGATGGGATCCTCAGTATATTCAAAGATTAATTCTGTCCAGAGCGCAATTGTTGCTTTGTGTATATATATGTGTAGTATAGAGAACACTTAAAAAACGTACACTGAGAAGTACGAGGAAAAAGGGACGGCCGGAACCTGTGTCATCACATCAACAACAAACTGGCAAGTGAGGACAGGGGAGCACAGACTGCTTATAGTGAGGATAACGAGACAATGAGACACAGCTGGAGAGGGGAACACAGGTGAACTTGATTGACTATCACACGTGAGGAGAGTAGAATCACAGGACGTACACAGAAAGCCTTATTAAAGCATTATTCAGTTATATTGATCTGTGCGCTCTTTGCTGCTGTAACCCTGAAATTTCCCCGTTGTGGGACTAATAAAGGTTTATCTTATCTTAAACCCCCAAACTGTTCCAACCTTTGTTCTTAAGTTGGTGAATCCCATTCTGTTCATAAGCTGGAAGCTCGCGTCTGTGATCCTAATTTTATGGGCCAGTGCCCAGGGAAATTATACTACAGGTCCGTGTGCCACACTCACACGACTGCCACAGAGATTGTGGAGGAGAAAAATGAAGAAAATGCCAAAGAGAAAATGTAGAGACAGTGGAATGCTGGACTACAAATTTTAAAAGAGAATTCTGCAGTTCTGAGTTTGATATATTGCTGCAGGAGATGGACAGCAAATGGGCTTCATATTTAGTAGAGACAGAAGAAACTCAAAATGTGACCCTACCCCTGGACCAGCGCATCAGAAACCCATTATTCATTAATAGATAAACAGACGCAACCACCCTCCGAAGCGCAGCCAGCGCCTTCCTGCAGCAGTGGAATATTTAAGACACGCGTTGAAGCATCTGTTCTCAGATTCTTTCCGCATCAACACTGGTCACAACCTTTCATGCACTTAAAGATACCGATGAAAATATGAGAAAATAAAAGATACAAACAAAAACCTTTATTTTGAAGGGATTTTATTAATTATAAGCTGTAAATTCTATTGTCTTTTGTTGTATAGCGTTTATTTATTTTAGATTACCGTAATTCTTGGTTAAATACTGACAATTATTATTATGGATTATTCTCAATGGAAAAATATTACTGTCATTTAAATGCTTGATTATACAAAAGCATAACTGAAGAAAACACAATAACCAATTGTTTTTCACAAACATCTCTGAAAGGTTAGAGACTCCTGAATGTTTGTAGATTCTGTTCTCATCAATAACAAATACTAAATAAGAAAACATTGGTGAATGCCAGAATCCTTTTAAAAACTGCGTAAATTCTTCATAAATGAAGACAAAGATGTTGTTGGCAGTTGAGCGGCGCCTGGTTTCATGCAGACATGACTGAAAATCTGGTTTCTCAATGTCAAACAGTCCTTTAGGTCAGTGGTGTAGTCTAGTTTGTTGTAGTGGATACACTCAGATTTTTTCCCCTCCCAGCTTTGTACACTCCCGTCCCTGGGCTGAACCTAATCCAGAAGCGACCCCCCACTAGCGCCAGTTGCTTGCGGGGGCTCATTGCTCATTAACGCACACAGTATGCATCCACACTCAACTGAGAGCATTCTGAAAGACAGGTTATGTCTTATAAATTAACATACCACATGTCCGTTTATGACAATCAACGTAGGCCGATGGCATTTACAGCTGGAGAGATTTTGGACAGATTTTCTACCATTAAGTGTTGATCACCATCTCACTCAGCCAGCCAGGAGCTAACACTAGCCTTAGATGTTCTATGAGAATAGTCCCTTGAGCAACGGGTTTACCAGATGGCAAGTTTCGATACACATTTCAGAGTGCGGATTCATGGAAAGTTGAACGGGCGTATCAGTTTTATAGCGGCACTAACAATGAACATTCCTGCAGCTCTCCAACCAACACACAGCAAAATAGTATAAAACTTAACAGTGAGGATGCAAAAAGTGGTCAATACCTTCACAAGAACAATTTCACACATCAAATAAGTAAGTTCACTTATCTTCAAAAACATTGACTAATTTACATCATCATAGATTTGCTGATTAAGTCCAAATTCTACCCAAAATCATTCCTGAACTGTTGGTCTTCACACAATAGCTAACAAATGCATGAACAGCAGACAAAAAGAGACACAGTCCCCTCTTATAATACTTCTAACGACACCTACGGTATCGTCCCTGACCGCAAGGGTTTAACACCGAAAAGCCCCCAATCCCCCGCATTTGTATAAGCAACCCCCCTGGTTGAACCCACGCAGACACAGGGAGAACCGGCAGATGTGGATTTGAACCTTGTACCTTCTTGCTGTGAGGCACCAGCGCTAACCACTGCGCCAACGTGTCGCCTCTCTCGCTCAATATGTTCCAAATTTGGACTAATGGGACAGACGGTTGAGAAATTATGGGCCATAAATTTTGAAGCTCAAGCTCCCCGTAATGCCATAAAAACAAAACAGACCTTTCTTAACAAACATCAACCCAGTTCTTCCTCACATTAAAGTCCATGTGGGTATAAAATTTGAGAATAATGTATGATATATTTTTTGGAAAACTATGTATTTCTTTAAAAAAAAAAGGCACCCCTTGTGAGTAAAATATGAACTACTAGAGTAAAAATACGACATTTACAAGATAGATCTCCTGGAGTTGCTTCATAAGCAGCAAATCTGGACTGAATCTTTTATTCATTACTTTTTATGATTTATCGAAGTTAACTCTCCCTGAACAACCTGACTGATTGTGGCTTATTATAATCTAAACTATGACCTAAACTCTGTTGAACTTGCTTTATGAAGCTGAATCAAGTGAAAATAAGCTTAATGGAACAGAATATGGCCATTACTTGCTCGTCCTGTCTCGTCTTCATCACCTTCTTTTTTCATCCTTTCTGCTCATGTCCTCTGTCACTTTTTCTCTGGTTGTCTCAGTCTTTTAATTTCGGTCGGCATCAGAGCAGAAAGTTAACTTGTTAGCTAATGAGCTATAGTGAATTCATCCGAGTCAAGCAGCCGGCTTCATGAATGATGAGCTGTGTTTAAAGTAGCAGGAAGCTCAGCAGGAGCCAATTATCTGATAAGATCATGGGGAGATTGGCGTTTAACTACCAGCAGGTTAACTTCTGTAGTTACCCGTCTCACGACCACTATGCGGTCGGTGAAGCTGACTCTCCGGTTTGTCTGATATTTTGCATAGTTTTTTTTCTCTCTCTTTTTTTCCTGAGGCATTTAAAGTGTTGTGAGTGTAAACGGAAACCTGATATATTTCCTAGCGGGTATACGGCACAAACCTGTGTATTATGTAGACTACAACACTGCTGTAGGTTCATTTCTGCAAACTTCGAGCAGACCTTCCTGTTTCTTTCTCTCTGATAAACGCCCTTCTCCCCTGATTGCTCAGTTTGGCCGGGCGCCCAACTCTAGGAGGAGTACTGGTTGATCCAAACCTCTTCCATTTCTGAATTATGCCTCAGAATTTTTCTGTAGCCTTCCCCCGATCAGTGCCTCCACACATTCCTCAACTGATCCCTGCAGGCCGTTCCATCGACATCGAGGTTTGGGTTCTGCTCTGATAAGTATTGTCAGCTGTGGGGCCATACATAGACAGGTGTTGTGCCTTTTCCAAGTGGACGCCAATTAAAGAGTAGAATCATCTGAATGATGATACGGAGAAATGAAACAAGAAGATCACATATAGCCATAAACAGTACAAGATAGGGAATTTATTTGTCTGTATTTGACCCATCCCTGAGAAAGCAGTGGGCGGCTCCTTTGAAGTGCCCGGGGAGCAAGGGTTTCTGGGGTTCTGCTCAAGAACCCAACAACATGTAGACCTCAGTGGGACTCAAACCGGCTACCTTCCGATTGGGAAAAAGCTGCCCTACCCACTGAGCTACAGCCGCCCCTTACTGGAAAGTACCTGAGCTAAAAGTGACGACAAAGTAATATTTAAGTTTTTCTTTTTTTAGTAGATTTCCCAAAATTTCAGAAAATTCTGTTCATGCTTCATTATTAGGGGGTATGAGGTGTAGACTGATATTGGAAAAAAATGATTTAAGCAATTTTTAGCATGATGTGCAAACATAATATGAAAAAAAGTGAAGGGGTGTGTCTAATGCCTTAAGGGACTGTATCTACGCTAACTGGAAGTATTAGCCATGAAGTATGAGCCAAAAGAAATCTTGTATTTACCACTGTTCTATAATCATTAAGCAATCTTTACATTAATGTGATTATGACAGGAAAATTTTAAAACAAATTTATGGTGAAGGACTAATCCTTTTTGATTAATCTTGCAAACTATCAGTCAGCCAAAAAAAACTATTCCAGGAAAATGTAAATAAAAATGATGAAGGTTACAACAACTGAAAGACTGTTCGAAGCACAGAGGCGGGACTTTTTTATTTATTATTCACATAAAATGTTGTTTGATGCAGTTTCAAAAAGCTTTAACTTAATTTCCCTCAAATGAAGCATTTCGAAAAATCCCATGTTACTAATAATGACTATTTTTCTTATGATATTAATCTTTCTTGATAGCAGTTATAGAACCAACATTAAGGCATTACATTTGTATTTAAATTCCCATGAGAATCAGTTGAATCAGTCAGTAAAACATTCATGTTTTGGTACAGTAAAACGAATGTGAGCGAACGGGATGAAATAAAAAAAGATTTCATGCACATCGTAGGAGGTGGGCATTGTTTTTTGCAGCAGACACAAAGCTTTGACACTGGTAGCAGCAGAGGGTTTCCCCTCTTCAAGAAAGTGACCACCCAGAGACAAATCAGAACCACTGATCACAATCACATTTTTAAAAAAAAATAACACGGATGCTTAGAGATGCTAGAGGATATCAAAGATGCTAAATAAAAGTAGAATTAACTTTAACAGCCTTGACGTTCTTCTGGTCAAGGTGCTAAATCAGCTGTTTATTGCACTGATCTACATTTTGCATGTAAAAGTTTATTTACAGTCTGATGTAAGATATGACCAAGTTGTAATAAAACTGCATTAAAACATTTCTGGATTTTATATTAATACTAAAACAGAGAGTAAAAGGAATTAATGTCCTACTTACTTTGCAGTATGATCTAATTACAGATGAAATTTGGTCATAAACTTGCAGGATTGGAAATAAATATGTATAAAAGTGCTGCACTTACTCAGAATTTTGAGTGTTTCCAACAGAAGGAATGTCGGAACTGTAGGTTACAAAGCAGGTATCGAGCTGAAACATCAGTTTTTATGTGTTGAGACTTCATATTGTTGAATCGCCATTGTTATTAAAATGATTTACATAGAATTTGTTATGTCAAAAGTGTGAGGTCTGCTCGGGTTAAGGGACACAAAAACACTTGTGTCAAAATGTCCCAACTATTCATTAATAATAGAGCCTAAAACACAATGTACAAATTTTCAATTTCATTCATTTTCATCGTAAAGTTTCCATCTAATATAAATATGAAGTTAATATGTGAAGGGTTTAATTTAATGCAATGTTCAATTAATCTGAATAAATTAAATAGCCATTAAATGTGATTCATCCCGGGAGACAGAAAAACTCATTTAAATACATTACTTTATGTGTAATGCTTGAATCGTAAACATTTTACATTTATGTTTCCTGTTTATTTAGAGGTCCCCCATTAACTTTATCAATAATAATTAAATTAACAGATACGGTCCTGTTTACTGGAATGTAGTTTAGTCCATCCCAGCTATTTCATTGTAAATGCACTCTGACTGAACACCATACAACAAGACTGGATTAAATATTATCTAAATTGGAGAGTGAAATGAAATGGCAATGTTCCAGCCAATTCAAATGTTTAGATTCGCTTTTCACCTGCATGAACTTTGTTTTATAATTTTCACAAAGTACGTCAGATGCTGCTTCGCTGCCACCGTCATGTTGTCAGTATACCATTGAAGATGACGTTCAGACATTGTGGAAAGAGAATTCATCGCTAAAAGATGTAACTCTTCAGTCATCGGCACCGGAAATATTGGGCGATATAAGTGTCAAACTTGGTGTTTTGTTTAAAAAACATAAATATATATACATTATCGATGCATCGATGTATTGATGTCGACTTTCGGTACTTCTTTATTGTGTACTTTAACTGAAGTAAAAGCTTTAAATATCTCTTCTATACTTGGAGTCACATTCATGTGAGATGAGATGTTGTGCACATTTTGAGTCACTATTTCTTATTGAAAAATGTGACTGAGCCTGTTAGTAGTATGCACCGGTGGCAGCACGTATGCGCTTAAGAGCAAGGGGCCAAGGGTGGAGCCCTGGGGGGCACCTAAGGTCAACGGGGAGACTGGGGAGGAAGCATTACCGACAACTACTGAGAAAAGTCCTACTTGATAAGACTTTAGTGGCATATTAAAGCAATTAAAGGCCTTTATAATCTGAATTATGTAACCTGCCATCATTTTATGGTACATTTAGAGTGTCTAAGATATTAAGTTAATAAATGCCCCTAAAGAAATAAAACATTCAAGGGAATAATTTTTCCTGCAATTTGTTTTTTTTCTTCCCTTGATGAGGACATTAATGTGTGTGAATGTCTCTTTAATATTATACATTTATTCTGTAATATTTCAGGGAGTTCAGCCACTGGAAGGTGAACAGTCTGGCAACAGAGAAGAGGGACTTCCTCAAAGCGCCACTGCCCTTAGCGCCGGAGTTTCTACGCAACTTGCGGTTGCTAGGGCGACGGCCAACCCTGCAGCAAATCAACGAGAACCTCATCAAGAAGTACGGGACCCACTTCCTGGTTTCTGCTACCCTGGGAGGTAAGGAAGGACTGCAGGTGACACATTAAAAATAGAGGAGCTACTCATCCCAGGTCTCAGAGGAATACACACAAACACACTCACACACACACATACACAAACACACACACACCATACCGCACATCTGCCCAAGAGCCGGATCTTCTTGCTGCTGCGCTAAAATGTCAACAGAGAGGCATGTGACAAGATTTCCACTCCAGGCACCTGCCTCCCTCAACAAAGGTTGTTTCCCTGTGTCATTTTCCACTCATCCAACCCACTGATGAAGATTCCACACAGCTGCAGGAGCCTCAAGACGCAAAGGAGGGAGTAAACCGACCCAATTCTTTTAGCGTCTCGTTCTTTTTAACCTGGATCTCCGGAGAGGGAAGTCACTCATGGAACAGAACCTCTGGGTTGTGTATTCAGAACTCATGATGCCGGTGCTGATTATCATATAGAGCAGATCCACAAGCTGGCTTTTTTTTTGTTTTTTGTTTTTATTTGAGAAAATAAATAAGAGAAAATTGATGGTGTGTTTAAACATCTCAGCAACCAAACATCTTTTTCGTCAAAGTCGGGAGAGTTTTAAAAGGCCGGGACGCTCCGATCGCTCAAACCCTGTAATAAATCCTGAAAATATGAAACAGTAGGGGACACTTACTCACTTATTCCACCTATAATGGACTTTAGATTATGACAAAACACTATCATTTGAGGGCGACGTTCGACATACATCTTCAGCAGGGCACATCGTCACATAGACGACCTGTTTTCAACATATACACACACACACACACACACGAACGCACACACACCTCAAACTCACGCTCACAAATACACACAACACATTCAAGCATACGCACACACACCACACGACCTCACACCACACACTCACAAACAATAAAATCACTCACACACACACACAATACACTCAAGCATACACACACACACCACACGACCTCACACCACACACTCACAAACACTAAAATCACTCACACACACACACACAACACACTCAAGCATACACACACACACACACCAAACACTCACAAACGCAAGCACACACACACCTTCACCCACACACCACACTCTCACTCACACACAAACTCACCACAGACTCACAAACACACAGATTACTCACACACAAACCCTTACACACAAACACACACACACCCTCACCCTCACAAACAAACGCACTCACCACAGACTCACAAACGCACACACCACACACTCAGACATACTCATGTGCGCACACATGCACACAAACGAATGCAGACACACCTCACACTCACACACACGCACACGCAACCACAGGGACCACCCCAGACACACACACACACACAGACCTTACTTTCCATAAGCACAGGAGCATCAGCATGGGAGACTTTTGCAGACTGATAGTTTGACTCTATATATCATTAGCATCCTGGAGTTAATGGGCCGAGTCGGCCTGCATACTGATTAAACTGTCGCTGAGCCAGAACACACACGTCCACTCACTTTTTTTCTTCTTCTTTTATCAAGTTTTGCTTTTTCATTCCCTGTCTCGCCAGCCGCCATTACTCTGGGCTGGAAAATAGCGTTGGGTTTGAGGAGAAACGTCTGCAAATGTAAAAAGGGGTTTAAAATCAGAAACAACCTGCATTTAAGAAAATGTAGAATTTACAGTAAAATACTGGCAGAAATTCAACGTACACCGCACTAGATAAATGTAAGCTTTATTAGCAACGGTAAATGTCACAGTTAAGGACCTTTTTCCCTCTTTTTTTTTTTTTTTACAGTATATTGCTATAAAAATAGGTAATATTATATAATATATAAACAGTAATTTTTATTTTCATTTATTTTTAAAGCAGCTTTCTATAAACACTTGACTTTCTTCGAGTGTTCCATGGCATATAAGGGTTTTCACATAACATGCGGATTATGATATATTTAGACTACTGTTGTCAAGCAATTAAAAAAAAATAAAAGGAGCAATTTTATGCTCTATAATAAATTTAACAAAAGCATTAAAAAAAAAAGTTTAATTCATGTGGATTTTGTTCTATGGGTAAATCAATGAATATTTAGATAATAAAAGCATCAAAGGTCAACACGTTTTACATCATTTCCATACTTTCACATTATATTCGTATGAAAAATTTAATAAATCCATAAAATGGCATAAAAACGATGTTGTCCTGAGCAGCGGTTGGACTTTCTCTTCACCCACGAATATTCTTTCTGCAAGAATATGCATTCTTATTTAAAAATAATATTTACTCACTCGAAAGATCTTAACTTAAACAGCTTAAATTATGCAATAAAAAATCCAATCTGTGCTCAAAAAATAAACGCATTTTTTCGACAACCCTATTTTAGACATCCGTGTCGTTTTACTGTGGCGTAAACGTTTTCCACAAATACTTCATTTACATTTCAATTTTTCTTTAGAAACAAAAGATTAAAAAGATTTATAGCTCTTACATTGATGCTAATTCCTCCACGCCTGTTTAGCTCCTGAATAAGATCATTGGTCTGATAACATAAAAGGATTAATCTGTCATGGAACTTTGTGAGTAGTAAATATGCACAATCTCAAAATGATGTCTTTGTCCCCACCTGTTCTCTTGGCTTTGATGAATCCATTAATCTGATAGCCGGGCTCATAATTAATAACATCCAGCCGGTCCAGTATGCGGCTACATTTTTTTACCCGGAGCAGGGACCACCTGCGCTGTCGCCACAATACTTCTACTTTTTCAATTAATTTATTTGTGATGCAGCATGATTAATATCAAACATGAACATGAAAACAAACATGTGTATATATATATATATATATATATATATATATATATATCCTGGCATTGATTCATACTAAATCAGACCAACAGTTGAGATTTTATGGCCCAAAACCTCTTGCAGATCAAGTTCCCCCTAGTGTCAGAAATATGTAACAGATCTTTCACAAATTCAATCCCGGTCTTCCTCTCATGAAGGTCTACGTGGATACAAAATGTAAAAAATATCCAGAAGACCGTAGCAGTGATGATTTACTGAAAAAAAAGACACCAAAGCCCGACCCACATTTGAACATCAGGCTTGTGAAAAGAATTAAACTCAGCAGCAGCACATATCACACACTGGAAAGAACATATGATGGCATCGAGAATGTTGGGTCGTACGTACTTGCTTCAGCTTTAAACGAGACAATCCTGCGAACATTTATGTTCTTTTATTGTCGCAAGACACTGGAGAAAAAGCAAAATCATACACAAGAGGTGGTACGTGTTTGGAAGAATAAACAAAACATGTTCCAAAACTCTGATGCAATAATAACAAACACACTCTCTATCCAAAGAGGTGGACGGTGCGTTCAGGAGCGCTGGAATCTGTGCTTGAACATTATGCTATGCTTTTGCTTATACTATCTAAACTACTAATGGGTTTGGTCGGTTTGAAAGACCGTAAATAGAGAATTTTAGATGAATTCTAAACCGTATTTCAACCGGTAACACTCAATTAAATCAAGTATTTACAATTTAAATTAATAGGTTGGTCTTCAAAATACTTAATTTGATTTCGATTTCAATTTGAAGTCATTTCTTTAGAATCATCTTCTTCTTTTTTTTCTTTTTTTTTTACTCTACATGAAAAGACCCAAAAAGTGAAATTCCAGTTTGAAAATTCTTCAAATCTCTTTGAAGGTAAAACCATGAAATAAACTTTTTGGGTTTTTTTTGGTTTTTTTATTCAAACACACTTAATATATAATAAGTATATAATAATAATAATAATTATTTTTTAAATTAAAAAACAACAACATTTTCCGATTAATTTTAGACTCAATCATAATTAATTAAATTGCGAATTAGCAGCGAACATTTTTTTTTTCCTACACTGTACATATCACTATCACAATTATGTCATGTTTCATTCTTATCCCGCAATTTATGTCTTTTTAATGAGGAAGTAGGGAAAACGACAATGAGAGAAAATTACTTTCCATCCCTCAGATTTATGAAAGTTAGCCGCCTCTTTATCCAGAACCCATTAGAGAATAATGGATTCTTTCTTGGCCCGGGCTCCAGTTTATGAAATAATAAGCAAAGCAATAAACAAACATGGGTGAAAACAGCCTCCTTAATCTGAGGTAGTTTCTCCACTGCAATCCGAGTAATTGTATGTATTGAGAAGGGTTTGAAGTGTAAATTGAATTTATTGATTTTTGTGGCAGAAAGTTTTTGGACCAGAATCAGACGACCTCTCGTTCACCAAAACCATCAAGTTCAAATCACTGTAAAAGAACCTCGTCGCTCAAAAGTGTGGTTCTTATCACCACTACGGTGTTCTTTTACATTGATGGGTACAATTATTGTTCATTTCGCTACCGTCATGCGGTTTTCATCCTTTTGGTTTCGCCTAACTCAAAGCCCTCTGTATGCAGAACGAGCAGGGAGTCCATTTCTTTTTTATTACCTGACCAAATATGTTGTATTTTATTTATTAACTTGTATTTATTTATGTATGCAGGAATGTATTTGTTTTTATTATTATAATTATTATTATTATTATTATTATTATTATTATTATTGTGGTTGTTGTTTTCTGTGTTCTTTTAATTAATTAATTATTATTTTTTATTACCTGACCAAATATTTTGTATTTTATTTAATTATTAATGTATGCAGGTATATATTTCTTTTTTTAAATTATTATCATCGTTATTGTTATTATTATTATTATTATTATTATTATTATAATATTTTGGTTGCTGTTGTCCGTGTTATTTTAATTAATTAATTGCTTTTTTCAAAAAAAAAAGTTCAAACCGGCCCAAATCTGAATAATTACAATGATTCTTAACCTTTTTCTATGCAAAGGTGATTCAGAAATGAACCCGAGTGCCCGATACAATCAGTGTCAGTCGTCTAGAATCACGTTCTTCTCACCAGGTTCCATCAGGTTTCTTTCAAGAATACTCCACCGAATGCCTGATGTGTCTGTCATGATTTGATTTACTATGATTTACTCCTGAACGTCTGCTTGGAATCTAACTAAATGTGAGATCAATACTGTGGTTTTTATTGGATGAATCACATTCATTCCCACATTGTATGAATAAACAGGTTTAGCGACCTCCCGGAAAAAGAAAAAAAAATCAAAAACCCTATCCCTGGATTCCAATATCTATTATCGTTATTTTCAAAACGCCGCCATGCCGTCCGTTGTTTAGGATGAACAAATCGGGGGGGGGGGGGGGGGGGGGGGTGGGGGGGCGGGGGGGGGGGGCGGGGGGGGGGGGGCGGGGGGTGAGGGGGGGGGGGGGGGGGGGGGGGGGGGGGAGGGGGGGGGGGGGGGGGGGGGTGGGGTGGGGGGTGGGGGGGGGGGGGGGGGA